>JANKKB010030183.1:0-68931 GCA_026225775.1 Bursera palmeri
TTTTTTTTTTCATATTTTTTAATGTTCCATCCGAAAAGCAAAAGATGGATTTTTTTGACTTTGATCAGCAAACTAATCATGCATTCACAGCACAGTCTCTTCTCTTACTCTTTATCTGCAACAGTTAAGTGAACTACATTCCCTTCTTTCCTTAAAGCTCTAAGTTTTGATGTTGTGCTCTGAGTTTTTCCCTCTGCAGGTTTTGGAGCTTTCTCTTGCTTCTTTGTCTTTGTGTTGCTCTTGTCTGCATCTGATTTCTTGACTTTTAGTTTATTTTAATGCTTGGATGATCATCAAGTTGTGTTTTTTCTTTTTTTGCAACTGAGCCTTAATGCAAAGTCAAGTCAAACTTTTGGGTTTTTTTTTAAAATAATATTTGTTATAGAAATTTCTAATAATAACTGTGTTTAAGAATGAGTTGAACCGGGTGGAATAGTTTATTTTCTGGTATTGTGAATTGGGTAGTAATTATTTACTCCAATTTTAGTTTTCCATAAAAAAAATTCAGTCTTGGGTTCTGCTTACTTTATTTCTTCATATAAACAAATGAAAATGCATGAACTGAGTGGCGTACTCAAAATATTAGTTGTTTTTTGTATGTGACATGAGCTCACGTTCTGTTCTCATTTTTTTAATCTTATTGTAGAATATGAACTTATCATAACTTTGTCTTGCAGTCAAATGAGCTTGATCGCAGTCTCTGAATTCGTGTTAATCTGCTGCATTTGAGCGTATGTTTTTTCATTTTATTTGATTTGTTGTAATGAAAAATGAAATTCTCTAATAGTATTCTTTTCTTATTCTGATTTGATATCTTTGTTTCTGTTTTAGTGTCTAAGGCTTCATGAATAGAGAGCATTGTGATTGATCATACTTGCCTGTAGCAAATTTCATCTTTGTTGCGACGATGGTTCTTGGACTAAGAACAAAGAGCCGAAAGCGCAGTTCAGTTCAAGTTGATTACTTTGCTCATGTACAAGAGATTAAACCTTGGCCCCCATCACAATCTTTAAGATCTGTTCAAGCTGTCTTGCTTCAATGGGAAAATGGTGATCAGAGTTCTGGGTCCTTGGCATCTGGTGTTGGGGATGGCAAAGTTGAGTTTAATCAATCTTTCAGACTTCCTGTTACTTTATGCAAGGAAGCCTCAAAAAAAGGTGCTGCCACTGGTAGTTTTCAGAAGAATTTGTTGGAGTTTTACTTGTATGAGACTGGGAAGGACAAGGCAGTGAAAAGTCCACTCTTGGGATCAGCTGTTCTAAACGTTGCAGATTATGGAATTATCAAGGAAGCCATAGCTGTTAGCACTCCAATTAACTTCAAGAAAAGTTCCAGGAACATGGCGCAACCCATTCTTTATTTTGTTATCGAGCCATTTTCTAAAGATAGCTCCTCCTCATCACCAATGAGCAGCTTGGTGAAAGAAGTGTCACTGGATAAGGATGGAAGTGAATCTTTTTCGGAGTCAATGAATGAAGGCAACGACGAGGACTGTGAGATTGCCTCTTTTACTGATGACGACGATGATCATGTTTCCTCACATTCATCACGGACAATTTCATCTTCTGCGTTTGAGACTACTAGTTTATCACTTGCTCAAAATGTCAAGGTACGCAAGTTTATTGCTTCATTTCAATTTTCTGATCCCCTAGGAATTTCCTCTGCAACATTGACTACTTCAGCAATGTGACTAAAAAATTTGTTATCATGCATCTGATGGCACAGAATTAGATTGGATTTGAAATTCTAGCTTGTGGAATTGGCTTGCTGAATTTGGCCTTTGATTATTACTTTTAAATGGAAAATGAAGCAACTGTCAAACTGGATTCCTTTGCCAAGTGTCTAACACCATGCATTCAAAGAAGCATTAATTGTGGAACTGATGTTATTGATTGATTTAAAGTTTATTTCTGCAAATGTATGCGTTATTTTTGTGTATTCGACTACTGTGGTTGATCTTATGGGTGTTTTCCTTTCACAATAGCAACTCCAGTTGTGTAGTTCTAAATAGTAATAGTTGTGATTAAAATGTAGAACGGGTCTAAATTAGCAAAGGACGGACGGGGAAGGGTTAATGGGGAGCCGGTTCTGACCTCAAGTATTGGATGTGCGAAGCACGAGGAGAATCCTGTGGTTGAAGCACTTAAAAGTATAAATGGGAGTTCATCCTCTTCGTCATCAACAAACTTATCCTCTGATTCAGGAAGTTCTGTAAATAATCCTGCAGCAAAAATTGCATCCTCAGATGTGTATGTTCAGGACATAGACCAAATAAGGATTGAGAACTCTCCAGCCAATCTAGAGGGTGAAAAAAAAGATCGGACACATGAAGAAAATGGTCGAGAGGCAGCGACAACTGATTTTTATGTTGATCTGTTGAAGAATGAGGAGAAGTGGCAGCAGGAAGACAGACAGGGCAACCTGATCTTTAAAGTGAAGAAAAATTCTACAGAAGAAAAATTGGTTAGTAAATTTCCTCTGGATGGTACAAGGAAGGAAGCCAAATTCAGGAGTAACACTCTTGCCAACAGCAGGACCTCACTTGGAGCACAGAATCGTGCTATCGCTAGTGATAAACTAAAGCATATGATGTCTGTTCAGTTGCATTATGACTCAGCTAAGAGCTATGGGCTCCTCAGCAATAGTCAGTTTACGGGGAACGAAAAAGAAATTAATGTTGTTAAAGATGGTTATAATGGTGATAAGAGTAATGTCACAAATATAGTGGAAGAAAAAACAGCAAAAGACTTTTTCAACAGAGGAGAATTGGAGTCTAAGATTGAAATGCTTGAGGAAGAATTGAGGGAAGCCGCTGCAGTTGAAGTTGGCTTGTATTCTGTTGTCACTGAGCACGGAAGTTCTATAAATAAGGTTCATGCTCCAGCACGACGCCTTTCTAGATTCTATCTTCATGCTTGGAAAGCAAGGTCCCTAACTAAGAAGGCTAGTGCAGCTAGGGCTGCCATTTCAGGACTAGTGCTGGTTTCTAAAGCATGTGGGAATGATGTTCCAAGGTATGTAAAAACCCTTAGTTTGAATTTCTCAATCTCATGCAGGTTGAAAGTAGAGATTTAGCCAACAAAACTTTTCTCTAGAGCAGTCAGTTTGTGTATTGTAGAAACTTGAAGTTCAGGTACTTTGTAGCAGAAAGGGCTGTCACTTTGTGGTATGAAGTTCCCTTGTGGGTATCCATTTCCTGGAATAATTTAATATTGCTAGATGATCTACATTATATTTATTTATAGTCATTTATCTGTATCTAGCTGGATAACATTTATTTGTTATCTACAAATGTCCCATATTTTATTCAAATGCTCCTCTTCTTGGAGACTGATCATTCCTTTTTTGGATTACAGATTGACTTTCTGGTTGTCAAATTCAGTTGTGCTGAGAGGAATTGTCAGCCAGGCTATTGGAAAGTTGCAACTTTCTAGGGGACTGTGTACTGAAAATAATGGTGATCAAACCTCTCATAACGAGGAAGGAAAAAGTCATTTGACAGAAAGTTCTGATGATTGGGAGGACCCTCGTACCTTTGTAGTTGCATTGGAGAAGCTTGAATCTTGGATCTTCTCCCGCATTATTGAGTCGGTTTGGTGGCAGGTTAAATCTTCCTTCTTCTATTGCTGTTGTGGAGTTCTCCCAGTTTCAGATAATTCAAAATGTCTTTACTTGCCATGCCTAATAAATTTTCTTGTTTTGCACTTTCCAGACTTTTACTCCACATATGCAGTCTGCAGCTGCAAAGAGCTCTAGTTCAAGGAAATCTGGAAGGAGATATGGATTGGGAGATCAAGATCAGGGAAACTTTTCTATTGAGCTCTGGAAAAAGGCTTTCAAAGATGCATGTGAAAGGCTTTGTCCAATTCGAGCTGGAGGGCATGAGTGTGGCTGCTTGCCTGTATTGGCTAAGTTGGTATGTTGCATCTTGTAATTTCCTTCTTTACTTGTATTAGGAATTTGAGTTTTTAGCATTATTAGTTGTATGTTGCATCGGATGCTAGTGCTTCTACTTTTTGTGTTTTCAAGGCCATGCTATAAGTGAACGCAAAAGATATGGGTTTTAGAAAGTAGTAGGTAGAAGCTTATCCTTGTGAGTTATTGTGCTTTATTTTCTATCTTCATCTTATATGCCTATGTATTTGCGAGTCCTTTCAATGTAAATTTTTTAAATTTTTAATTATGCTATATGATTGTATTTCAATGTCATGTTTGGTACAATATGCTGTTGATGATTTGATGCTCTATCCTCAATCGTAGAAATGCAATCCGGGCCATGTACCTACAGACTTTTAAGGCCTTGTCCTTTTTAACTTTTTCTGTTCTGCATATTCGTCATTACATTTCAAATTCAATATTAACCACATATATTTTCAAAATTCAATACCAACTACATATCCTTATTTAAATATCAAATCATTTTAAAAACAAAAAAACAAAATTAATAAACAAAGACAGTCTCCTGTGAATGATCCGGATGCTTTATTAATTAGACTTTCATTTTGCTTATATTTTACTGTTGGAATTATCAAGAAAGAAAAGAAGAAGCAACATAAACTTCTGATTTTATGGTTGGTTATAGATTTACTACAATCAGATCGGGAATCTCAGGTCTGATTAGCATATCTAAATTCATTGCCAATTGCTGGATTTTCTTGACAGAGCGTACAAGGCCCATGTTAGTACCCAACGTATTCCTTTCTTTCCTTCTTAAAACATGCCTTCTGGTTTATCTGATGGTCTCTAGGATTGTTAGTATAATTCTGATATGATCTAAAAGCACAGTTGGACCTTGTGCTATGAGCCATTACACCTGCTGCTATCCTATATTTTACTTCGTAGCCTCTTTGGAAAGCTCTCTGCTGTATCTAATGGTTTGCGTGAATAATAGCAATATATAGCACAGTTGTACCTTTGCAAACTGTTTTTAACTTTCTGTCATAATGCCATCTTGCCAAAATTATCTGATTGATTCTGCTGTATAATGAAATGAAAACATCGCTGTTTGGTTGTCTTCCTAGGTAATGGAGCAGTTGGTGAGTAGATTGGATGTGGCAATGTTCAATGCTATTCTTCGTGAATCAGCTGAAGAGATGCCAACAGATCCTGTGTCAGATCCCATTAGTTATCCGAAAGTCCTTCCTATTCCAGCTGGGAAATCAAGCTTTGGGGCAGGTGCACAACTGAAAAATGCTGTGAGTGACAGAGTCCTGATTACGCTTTTCAATTTGGTGTTAGTTTATGTGACAGAGGTTCATATTGATCCCCCCAATGTGAAAAACCTGTGTCTATTTCCTTGAATTCACAGAGATTTGCCTTTCTCTATTCTCTTCACTAATGTTTCTTTCCCTCACATATATGTTCTTATACTTGCATACTGAACTTTCCCTAGCCCCTGCATAATGACGATGAAAAGAGCCTTGAACTGTATTAAATATGTTATTAGTCATCTTTCTTTCTCTTGATTTAAGGATCCTGCTCTTCTTGTTATTGTATTACCAGATAGGAACCTGGGCCAGATGGCTTACAGATTTATTTGGCATTGATGATAATGACTGTCCTAAAGATATGATTGAAGTTTGTGGTGACAAGAGCATGGAGTCTGAGACATCTTTCAAGGCTTTCTATCTCCTTAATGCATTGAGTGATCTCATGATGCTACCATTTGAAATGCTTGCAAATAGTTCCACAAGGAAAGAGGTGCGATGCTAGGACTTCATATTTTTCTGTTCAAATGACTCATTTAACACTCCAATTTTGGTGTGAATATTCCTCTTTTTTCCTAATTCTCATCTGGTTACAATTTTATTTTTGAAGGTATGCCCTACATTTGGTATGGCATTAATCAAGAGGGTTCTTAACAATTTTGTCCCAGATGATTTTAACCCAGACCCAATTCCACAGACAGTTTTTGAGGCCTTGGATTCTGAGGTTGGTCCCTTTACAAGAAGTTCGTGATTTTTTCTGAAATACTGTCTTCACCTCTCACCATTCTGCAAATTCAAGTTATGTGTTTAACATTCCTGGGAGAACCTCTTCTGCTAATCAGTTCTTGGTCCTGTTTTTGATTTAGGAGCTCTCTGAGACTGAGGAAGAGTCTGTCACAAGTTTCCCATGCCAGGCTGCTCCTACAATCTATTCACCACCTCCTGCAGCTTCTCTTATCGGCATTATAGGAGAGGTTGGAAGTCAAGTTTGGCAGAGGAGTAGCTCAGCAGTGCTGAGAAAATCGTACACTAGTGATGATGAGCTTGATGAATTGGATTCACCTTTAACTTCAATTTTGATTGACAACTCCCGTGCTTGTCCCACTTTGGCAGCTTCCAACTGGATGCCGAAGGGAAATGGTGGTCGAAAAATTGTCAGATATCAACTCCTCCGAGAAGTTTGGAGGGATGGCAAATAATAATGTCAATTGTATTTCTTTCTTACTCATGTTTGTATATAAGTTTTATTTATATAAGCCGGCTTGCTAATCATTTGATTCTTGAGTTCTTGTAAGTTACATTCCATTAGAGTTGAAATAAATATCTATTTTCTGTCACAGATGCTCTGGTTTCACCCACTCTTCTCATGCTTTTCTTTGTGTTTTATTTGGTTGGCATAGACTTTATTCTTTTCCATTTTGGATCGTCGCCACCCCCAGAGGGAACTTTGTAGCACATTGCTGAAAGCATTTTGGAGGTGACGCTGCGTGCATGCGAGTATTATGCATATTCTTAGTTTCGCAATTGACGTTCATGGCACCGTGGTGTTTACTTTGGTACCAAGTATTACACATATATCGGATAAAATCCATGCTGAAAAATCGGTTTGTAAGGAAAATGAGTTCATGTACTTAGTAAGTCCTATTACCAACCCTTAATTTAGATGGTTGTTTAGATAAAAAGTTCAACCCTCTATCTCATGTAACAAAATATTATCCGTCTCATAAAATAAAAATCAGATCAGAGCTCAAGAAAAGATGATAAAGATTAATCTTTATCTTAGTTTATTACTATGAACATAAAAATGGCGATAAGTATTGTTTACATAACATCTGTTACATGCAGGCCAAAGGGTGATCAGTCATGGCATTCATCTAATCGGTTTGTCATATATACACTTTTATTTTTTTTGTTTATTTATTACTATGAGACAGTCTTATATCCTTTAAGATAAGACTATTTCAAGAATCAAAGTCTAGAGACTAATCTTGAGGAACGCGAAAATATACAGGTCAGGAATCTGCGTAAACCAAGAGAAGTCTTCAACTATTACCTTAACTACTGCCCCACCATCCTTTCTTGCTCCTGCCAGAAATTTATACTTGTATGAATATCAACCACAAAAAAGATGGGAAGAGGCCGAAATAGAAAAATCTAATACTCTACAATCTAATATAATAGGGTATTTAGTAACTTATGTTTCGGTCTAGTCTAAATACAAATAGGCCATTGATCACAAGCAGAATGACTTAAATTTTGTGTATGAATCCCCGTATGATATCTAAAAGTAACCTATCCTTGGATAGAAGTAAATTGTATTTTGACAAGTCCACAATTAATTGTTTATAAAGCAAATTAAACCAACTAATAAGATAAGACATACGTATGATCACCAGGGATAATTGGATGATGAATTGCGGATGTGGTAGTAAAAATGTGAAAGAGAGCAAGACATCTTACCGTTTGGCTGGTGCACCATCAACTGTACTCCGCAACACATCATAGTGTCCATAGCCATGGTACAGGACACGGATGGGGTTGTCTTTACCATACTCTTGACCATATTCAGATATAATTTTGAGGCTACCAGAAATTTTCTCCCGCATGTAGACTGTGATTGGCGTCCTTTAAAATAGAAAATCATGACACAACGAACATCAACTTTTCTTATACAATTATAACCATAACAGTTTTGTTGCAATGTACGAGCATTCAATCTGATAATAACTCTATGATTATATTTCTGAAATGTTAGAACAGTTACTTGAGGACATGAGAGGACATTAGCAGCTCAGGTTCTCCTCCCCAAATGTGGGGCTGTCGCATCTGGACAACGTAAGTGTCGAAATCACCTTCAAGAAACCTGCCCACACATCAAAATTATTGTAGGCTAAATGTTAATGTTGAGTCAATACCTAACTTAAGCTTTTAATGCACAAACAAATTTACTTGCTTTCTAGATAACCAATAAATTGGTTAATTCCATTACAAAGTTATAGACAATAGACATATGCTGAAATGTCCAAACTTAGAATTGACATAAAAATGACACAAAGTAAGCAGTCCCTTTTCAGAAAAAGAAAACTTAAATAATCATAGACCTATTTAAATAGAATTCCCCACCAAATACTTCAAGTGAAATTGCAATACGTTCTAATCCAAGGCTTCTCAAGAAAGTTTACCATTCAGTGTCTGCCCGTCTCTTAACAAATTCATCTGCAACCTGTCCCAAAATGCGATTCTTTTGTTGTAAGATAGTGAAAACGGATTGGAACAAAAGCATTTAAGAGGCGAAAGCAAAAATTGAAAAGTGAGAGTAAATGGTTTATTTGGATGGCTATGAGAACAAAAAGACAAAGCATATGACAGAAACAAAGAAAAGAATAACGAAGCGTAATCTAAACAGTGCATTCAGTCATGCAGAGAAAAAAGTAAAATTGGAAAGGAAGTAATCAATACTTTAGCTCTAAGCTGATCTGCAAGTTCCTTCTGGTGGCGATCGCTTTGCAATTGCTTCCCTTCTCTCAAGAAAGCGCCATGAATTACTGACCTGAACATGCACCTTCCATCTCCAGGTATACCTGAATCAAACAAAACAACATAACATCATGACCCTCCATTCATTAAGAGATCAAGCCACACAAAATACATAAAAACTTCTGCAACATACACCACTTGTTAAGCATTCTAATTTTTTCTTTTTCTTTTTTCATCTTTATAAATATCCTCATGGAAACATTTCCCCATGATTCAAAGGCTTCACATATTATGATAATTAATTCAGATGAAAAGGTAAAAATTTGAAAGATAAGCAAACCTTCGCCATAATCCATATTTGACTATCAGGTGAAAAGAAAAACCACCAATTCAACTAACAATGATATGATGGCTATGAAAATTAACTTTCACAATCTGAAGAAAAGCACGCAATGAAAGCAGAGAATAAAGTTGACACCAAATTCAAGAAGAAAAGCATATCAAAAACTTTAACAGAAGAGAAAAAAAAAATCCGTTTCTTTGCCTAAGAGAACGGAAAAATTTCTTGGTCAGGCAAACAATTTCTTTTTCTATAATCAAATAGTAGAAATTTAATAGAATTCATGTTGAAATTTCACCAAAAAAAGCATACGAATGGTTTGAAACCGAGATAGGTTTTTACCAATCATAGTTTCCCGTTTTTGCAACTTCATTTTGCGAAATTGTAAATTTATTCCATCATTGATGAGCCCTGATGGACTGCAAATTACGGAAGCTCAAGCTCATCTGTGAATGAGTTTGACGTATAGCTTGGAAGTGATAAGAGAATAATAACGCATTGAAACCTTTTGGAGTTGTGTGGAGTGACCGTGAGAATCAGGGAATAGAATTTGATGCCTCTTCACGGGCACACTAGTTTTGTGCTTAATTTGTTGGTACAAAATCATCGGAATCCACTTAATCTTCACTTAAACTTAGCTTCTCTGTACCAGAACTTCAGCTCTTCTGCTTGCCAAAGAGGACTTTACACATGTTAAATTCTTACAAGATCAACATTGCAGGGTCCAGAAAGGTTTGTCACCAGTGAAGCAGACCCATCAGATTCCCTAAGAAAGCCTTTAACAGCCAGTGGACTACACGTACCGGCTAAAATGACTAACAGCCGTTAATTTTTCCACTTTTAGCGTGGGACAATAAATATTTGCAATTGCATTTTCAAGGTAATTGCATGCTCTTCTCCACATTTCTATTCTCAGGTTTTGGTTGTTATTTGTGCCTAAAATTGAATTCTAGACTCTTTAAATTGTTGCGATAGCACGAAACTATCAGTTGGGACGATTTGCCTGGAGATTTGCAAAAATTTTATTTCCTTTTCAATGGTACGAATTTCTACTCAAACTTGGAACTATTTGTTGGTCAAGAGTCCTATAATATGATGACCTTTTTGCATGTGGATTACCCTTGTAAGTGCAATTTGATTTTGTTGAAGTCTACGAAATTTCTTTAGTTATTTTTAGGCAATTTTGTTGAAGAGATTTCCATGACTATGTTATTCATAATATCGACCTGTAAAGCAATTTATGTTGGTGGCAACAAAAGAGTTCCAAATAATCTACATATAGGTTGACTGCTAAGAATTCTAATTGTTCTCTTTTAAACCAATAAAGTTTTCTTTTTGGATTCATCTCCAGATAAAAACATAAATACATATGAGTTGTATTTTCAGGTGTTCTTACATATATTTATATATACGTGTGTGTTTTATGACCATTTTTCACAGGAATCAACAGAAACCAACAAAATGAGTTCTAGACAGCCTCCATTGCATACATGTGGAGTTGTAATATTATCAATTGCACACAGTGCCTACACAAGAACTCAAAATTTTAATGGACCAATAGGTTCAATTGTTAGAAAAACAGCAAGATTAGCCGAATTAGGGAGTCCCCTCATCTATGCCCTCCAATATCAATGGCTAGCAATCCTGTACTTTGCTGATGATCTTATCTTAAGCCTTGAGAATGCAATTGAGACTCTTTTTCCACCATCAAAACATGCTTTCAACAACATTGATAAACTCGTCCAAGTTTTAGAAACACTTCCGGGAAAATTTGATGACGCTGTGAACAAATTTCCCGTGATTATGAACCGAGAGTCATTACTTGACCAAGCACTGGTTAAGATCGTAGTATGGCTTAATTTTTCGATTTCTAGAATGACACATTTGGTGTATGAAAATGCAAAAGAGAAGGAGATTCGGATGGATTCAAACACATCAGAAAACCAACCAATCTTATCTCCTAGACCTCAATCACAAGAAGCTGAAACTGACAAGGTTGATCTGGCAACAAAGCAAGATACCGTAAAGGGCACATACAAGCAAGCAGTAGAGAACGGAAGGAAAGCAAACAAAGGTGATGACATGACCATGACTATGAAAGAGACTCCGAAACAGGAAAAATGCAAGGAAGAAAGGGGTGAAAGTGGAAATAAACTAGGGACTAGAAGCGATGAAAATCTAATTAAACATGATCCCATTTTAGAACTGTTTGAGTCTGGGTGGCTTAAGAAACCAGGAACAGGAAGATCAGAAGGCAAAGAGAACTGGTTGTCACGTTCTGTTTCAGATACGTGAGGAGAATCCCAGAATAGCACTTGCTTCGTCGTTTTGAATATATTCTATGTCGAAGTCAGTTTCTTTATTGTATACATAATCTTTAGTGCAAATTTCAACATCAAACCCAATAGGTGAGTGCCTTTTTGCCACGATGTCTATGTCATGCATGTGATTAAATAATCATATTGAGTAGTAACTTCAATGATAATCTCTTGTATCCAAAATCTTTCATTGATGTGAAATGCAAAAGCAGAGTACAAGTCACAATAGCTTATAATCACATCAATAGCTAAACATAAGAGCCGCAGATCAAAACTGGTGAGTTGACATTTTAAAGCTAAACTTTAGTTGATATGATTCTATCCTGGAATTGGTCCATTTGTCAACCGAGCTGCTGGTAAGCTAATTTCTTTTCTAAAAAATGCTCCAGAAGATTGTCACTGCTGTGCATTTGACATTTTTACGATCTCCATGGCTAGCAAGCCATGGCAGGGTGGGTGGAAGATCTTCCTGACAAACTTTTTTTTTTCTATTTGTGTAAAGTTTTGTTTTTCTGAACTGTTTGATGGGACCGTTTGAGTGACGTTGCCCATCAAACAGCTTCAACTGGAAGCTATACTCATTGTATAAAAACAATCAAAGAAAGCTTCATATCATTGGCAATCAAATTTCCACAAAGGTTTTTTGTTTTTTTTTTTTAATTTCTTTACAAGCATGCCTTCAACATCAATTTTATCAATTTACACCATCTTTGTCGCGCCAGCAATGCTGGTCCGGACTGTACTTAGCCAGGTCCAGAATATTAGTAGCCAGTTCTTGCCCTATACACTTCAGGAGAAGGTACTATCCAGACTCGAAGACCTTTCGGGAAATTTCTCGTCTCAACTCAATTGACACTAATCATTGATGAATACGAGGGATTATCCATCAATGAAGTCTACCAGGCTTATGAATTATACTTAATCACAACAATTAGCCCATCAATCGAACAATTTAAGATTTCTCAATCACCGTGAGAAAAAAGCCTCTCAGTCGCAACCAACAAAGGCCAAAAGATCATTGACACATTCTGTAAGGTTTTTAATGTCATAAAAAATAAGGAACTGGATGAAATACTCAACAACAATACACAAGATTTACGTGAAAAATCTTAAAACGAAAAAAAATTATGGACAAAGGAGAAAAAGAATTTTTACTATTTAAGAATCATTTCATCTATAATTTATAATTGTTATAGTTAATCTCTTTTGTGTATACTCAATCTTAAAAATACAATTAATCTTATTCCAGTTCGTAACCTAGAGTTCTGATACTACTTGTAAGAAAATCAAAACGAATTCTAAACCTCAACTAAAATATGGGACTCGAGACATATACGCAACATCCTCATCTGAATCTAGAGACTGAATGAATGAAAATCTAAAATGCGTAGCTAATGGAGTACTTACTGGTTTGATAGTTCGCGTGTTAAATCTCATGAGAATCTTTTCAATGTTTCTGCATAATTTTCTTATAAATGATATCAAAGCTAATTTATTTTCTTCATAAGTAGTATCAAAACCTAATTGAGGTTTAGAGTTCGCATTGATTTTCTTACACATTCCAAGAAATTCAACTAACATGGGAATTTTTCCGTCCTGCTACTTACTGTGGCTGTGTAAGCTATTCCTGTATAACAAAAACATCTGAAAACAAATCAATTCGACTCAGTTTTCACAAGAGATACAAGGAGAAGGTACTGAGCTCTTATCTCCCGTATGTAGTAGACAGATAAACAACCATAAAAGAACAACAAAAGGTGGTCAAGCTATATACACTTGGATCTTAAATGAAGACTATAATGGAAGTCCATGGGGATCCATCAACCTTGACCATCCATCCACTTTTGATACACTGGCAATGGAGCCAATAATCAAGAAGGGGCTGATGGATGACCCGGACAGATTTGTAAAGAGAAGGGAGTTGTATAAGAGAGTGGAGAAGGTCTGGAAGCGTGGCTATTTTTTTTATGGCCCTCCTGGTACAGGCAAGTCAAGCTTGATTGCAGCCATGGCTAACTATCTGAATTTTGACATATAATTGGAGAATCGACAATCAGGAGAATATAACCAAAATGAACATCAGTAAGTTCATATATTAAACAATCCTCAAAATATTAGTAAAAGGGTAATTATAACATGTGTTTTATGCATTTATTAACATTCAAAGATTGTGTAATACTCCTTGAAAATTATATTTAATGATTGAAAATATATCAAAAGAAAGTAATTTATTGATTAAAAATCATTGAATACTGGGTAAAAATAATTTTATAATAAAACTACATATTCTTCGAAGTATACTATACAATCTTCAATTTATTAACATATAAATTTATAATACACATTAAAATTTAATAAAATTAACCTACATTATAATTTGTAATTACGGAATGTTTGTTGTGTGTTTTTGACAGTCGACACTGTCTGGGTTACTCAATTTCATGGATGGACCAACGATAAAGACAGACTAGACCCTGTATTGCTAAGGCCAGGTCAAATGGACAAGCACATCAACATGTCATACTTGAGCCATGCGGGTTCAAAACTCTTGCTTCTACCTATCTTAAAATTGAGTCATAGTTTGTGTACTGAAATTGAGGAACTACTAAGGAGGTGGAGGTGACTCCGGCAGAGGTTCTGAGAAGCTTCTGAAAGGTGAAGATGCCAATGTAGCCCTTAAAGGACCCATTGAATTCCTTCGACAGGAGAAAGAGCAGAAGAAATGTAAAAAATTCCAGGTTGAAGGAGGAGGAGAAGAAGTCGATGAACAAGAAAAAGAAGGCCAGAAAATTAGGGGAATAAAGTAAGAAGAAAAAGATTGTGAGAAGAATAAGAAGATGGTGAGATGGGAATAGTAAACACAAGCTATAAAGATGGAAATATGCAAGTTAGAAACAATCGATTGCATTTCACATGTTATCTGCCAAATAAGATGTACGTTCTAAAATCAATAAATCAAGGATCAAAAGGACAGTTTGTCAAAATAATCTCTCCATTCTTATGAGCAACCATCAAACATCAACGTTCTTACCTTCCTATCATAAATTAGGATTGATTATAATCTTTCTCGATTTCAAATATTTTGCTTAGCCGTTAAATGTCACCACCAGTGTGTAGCACAATTGCAGTATCAATTATAAACAAATTGAGACAAAAACATGAGAAGTCTTGGATAAGTTAAGATGGAGAAACTCTTCTGTTCATTCATATTATTCATAGATGACCTGTTGTCCATGAATTCGTACATATCAGTTAAAACGTCTCAAGTCTTTTGGCGTATGTGCCAAATATCACATCCACATGCTACTATTAATGCATTCATAATCCACAAGTCAAAAAACTAATGTTAGCCTCAGTTAAACGAAAGTTTAGGATATATCCGTTATATCACGTTAGCATAATGACTTGTTACATTTAGACAAAGCTGATAAAAACAAGAGTTTTGACTTGTATTTTCTTCGTTATCAAACACCAATGAAAGCTGCTTCTGAAATTTTAGTTCTATAAATAAAACCATTATAACATCCTGCAAGCCAAGCAACCAAATACTCATAATTGTCAGCTTTCCATACTCAAAACCTTCAATTCTTCCATCCAGTTCAAGTATCTTTTCTCTTAAAAGCATGCCTTCAACCACATCAGTTCTATCAACACACAGTGCATTCAGGGCATCAGCAATGCTGGTTCGGACATTGCTTAATGAAGTTCAAACTTTAACCAGCCAAACCATACCCAAGCCTTGATGTTATTGATGTTATCAAAACTTGGAGACTTTTACTGAAAATCCTTCCTCTCAAATGATTCTAATAATTGATGAGTACGATGGGTACTCCATGAATCAATTCTAAGAAGCTTCTGAAATCTACTTCCGCACAAAAATCACTGGGTCTCTTGAGAGGCTTAAGGTCTCCAAAGCACGGAAAGAGAAAAACCTGTCAGTGACAATCAAGAAAGCTGAAAAAATTATCGATATATTTGAAGGTATCCACCTCATTTGGGAAACTTGCAAGGAAAGAAAATAGCAATCCCGTTCAAACGAGTAATAGAGCTCAGTTTTCATAAGAAGCACATGGAGAAAGCATTGAGCACTTACTTGCCACATGTGATGGAGATATCAAGTACCATCAAAGAAGAAACCAAAGTAGTGAAGCTCTATGCGCTCGGAATTTCTGCGGGGACAACGATAGAGGTGCATGGGGCTCGACCCATCTAGACCATCCCGCCACTTTTGACAAGATTGCAATGGACCATTTGATCGAGAAGGCGTTGATAGCTAACCTGGACAGATTTGCTAGGAGAAACTTCTACCGTAGAGTTGGAAATGCGGATACTTATTGTATGGCACTCCTGGAACGGGTAAGTCAAGCTTGATTGCAGCCATGGCAAACTATCTAAAATTTAAAATCTATGATTTGGAGCTTGGTAGCGTCTACAACAATTCGAACTTAGAAGATTCTTGATGTCTACCTCAAACCGTTCGATATTTGTAATTCAGGATATCGATTGCAGCGTTGAGTTGCATTACAGGCAAGCTGGGGAATATGAACATAGTGAAAACCATGTAAACATATAATGTTTTTAACTGCTTGGGTATCACAAGTCATAATTTGTTTACTGAAATTGATGAACTATTAACGGAAGTGGATGTGACTCTAGCAGAGATTGCTGAAGAGCTCATGAGACTTGAAGATGCTGATATTGCGCTTGAGAACTTGTCAAGTTTCTCCGAATGAAGAAGAAAGACGAAGTTGGTAGTAAAAAGAGGAAGGTGACGGGGGAAACTGATGAAGTTAAGGATGTTATTGATAACAATTGGAAAGCGAAAAAGTTGAGAAGTAAGGTGAAAAGTCAGGCAGGGCCGAGGCAACCATCGCCACCAGAATGGGGGTGTGAGACAGTCGAATCTTAGCAGACAATTGAAGTGCTGCAGGAATGCAACTGCTATTAAACTAAATAAAATCATCATTTAACAACAAAAATGATTCTTAATAAACTACAATTGGTTGTTCTGTAATTGTGTGTCTAGCTCCCAGATGGTTTCAAATTTTTATGCAACTATGCGGAGCATAATGCAATCAAGATTATATTCGGAAATACCTTTAAAATAATGTTGTAATCTATAAACTTTATATAAACAAAAAACGAGTTTCAGTCTTTCCCATCAAAATATTTTGGTATAACATGGCTAAAATTTAATTTTTTTAAGGGGAAAAAAATTGATGAAATTGAATTGGACAGGACAGCGATCCAAGTTCCTAAAATAATGACACAGGCCCCATCACACAAAGGCTATCCTTAGACATGTACCCATCGAGAATCTTCCCCCCAAATGGAATTTAACGAAAAAAAGTGCACTCCCACCATGAGGCTCGAACCAGCGACCACAAGGTTAAGAGCCCTGCGCTCTACCGAGGACAGAGTACGCGTCCTTTCTCCATTTGAAATTGACAAACAGATACTATCAGCATTCAGCAGTAATGCTTCTGGACGCCCAGTTATTATTTATTTTTATTTCTTTTCTTAGTGTCAAGGTTTATTAACTTTTCTTTTTTTTTTTTTTTTTGGGACCACGAAGTTGAATAATTTTCAGAAGTATCTGCCATTCTCACTCTTGATTAATATGATGGCCATTGTACAAATTTCCACGAGAAAACCAGTTTCTATAAAGGAAGAATCAAAAGGCTTCGGTCATGAGATACATGGTACAATGTGTTACTACCCAGCAGAGGAAGGAACGAAGGAGGAAACAAAATCCATAGATTACAGGGGCTATACATCTCTCCTTCTCTATGAAACAAAAATAGATTATGCCTGTGGAAACAGGATAAAAAGAAGTAGAAGAGAAGATACAAGGAAAATTTACAGAGGGAACGACCTAACAATGGGTCTGGGAGACTGAGTAGCTTTTGCTCTTCCATAAGAAGGTAAAAGCTCTTCCCATCTTTCTTCTTGAGATCGATTTATAGAGTGGTTTTGTTTCTGGAGGAAGGTCAGGAGTCGCACTAAGTAGGGTAGGTCCGGTCATCTCACTATTATCCACCTGTTGTGTCACTTCAACAGGGGGATGATCCCGTTGCCGCTGCTCTCTAAACAGCATCAAAAGTTTCTGTGCTTTTTCTCGCCCTCTTGTGGTGCCATTCACCGACATTGACACTAGTGCAGGTATGACCCCTTCTTGTAATACCATTTGACTGCATTTCTCACTTCTGTTACATAAAATTAGAAGGCATGAAGCAGCTTGCTCTTGTTCAGTGAGTTCACCAGTGTCCAACAACGTTGCCAGCCCAGTAATTAGGCCAGGGGACGAAAGCATTTCAGTTTTCCCCGCTTGACTTGCCGCCAAATTCAGCAAAACAGCCAAGGATTTTTCTGTCCACATGTGGTCAGCAGCAACCATGAGAGATTGGAGGCAATCGATAATGCCAGCTGAAAGGAGGTTTGGAATATTCGAGGAGAGGGTAGAGAAGTTATAAAGAGCATGCAGGGCATCAAGCTTGCATTGGGGTTCAATTTCACTATTACAAAGCTGAACTAAAAATGGAACAGCCTTGCTTGTGCCGATGATGGACTTGGCATCTTCAAGGCAGGAAAGATTTAGATAGAGGGCTGTTGCTGATCCACGGGAGTTGGAGTGGGAGATCATTTTCTCCAGCAACTGAATTACTCCTGCTGCTAACATCAATTCCTTGTTTCTGAAAGTCAAATAAATAAATAAATAAAGGTGGTACAAAAAGAGGAAAAAGAATTAAGTATATGATATGAATATGTTCTCTCCATGAATGCTGTGCTTGGTGTCTAAATTCAAGCTGAAGAACCTAAATTATAGAAAATCATGACAGGAAGTGAGAACCATCACTGCTATAATACAAAGGAACAGAACTCTGATATCTTCATTATATTGAGTAAACACTTAGTGAAAAAATTATAAACTTAATTATAATACTAATATTAAATATACTCTTCATTGTTTCACAGCAAACGCAGAGAGAGACAGAGAGTAAACACTTAAAGAAATAAAGCTTGAAGTGCATGCAAAAATAGATCTTAACTCTAATATCCTTATTATATTTGTTATGTGAACTATGCAATTTCCCACTTCATCTAAAACAATGACTCAGGACGATTTACAAGGAATATCATGCTCTAAACCACAAAGAAAAGTTGATAACACAGCAAAAAAAAAAAAACAAAACAAAACAAAACCCAAATATATATATTTGCTGATTCGTCTTTACTGTAAGATCCGTTATTGTTNCAATGACTCAGGACGATTTACAAGGAATATCATGCTCTAAACCACAAAGAAAAGTTGATAACACAGCAAAAAAAAAAAACAAAACAAAACAAAACCCAAATATATATATTTGCTGATTCGTCTTTACTGTAAGATCCGTTATTGTTCCCCCTATTATTTTGGCTAAGGCCACATTTCTGTATTTGGACATCATCATAAACAAGACCAATTCTATAACCAAGAGAAGGAAATAATGCTTTAGCACTCAGCAAACGTTAAACAAGAGCACAAACCTATTATTGTTGACGGCAAGGTTAAAAATAGCCATAGCTCCAATTTCTTGCGCATAAGCATTCCTTTCAAATACAGCTGACTCCAGAAACCTTAACAGTGCTTCAACAAACCCATTTGCCCCCATGAAAATCCTTGCCTCTTCATCATCCTTCAGCAAGAGCCTTATTTGTTCTACAACATTGCATTTTTTTCTAAAGTCTTCCTCTTCATTCAGGACATTCAGTTGATCCTGATATCTTTCAAGCACATTAATCTCAGACTCTTCCTCCTGTGCGGTGCACATGTTGTCAATTTCACTGTATTCTGGCTCCTCAATAGTGCCACTCTCCTCCAAAGGAACAACCTTCACCTCCTTCAACTTGCAAGAACGGACACTGCCAGTTGATTTTGAATTAGTAGACTCAGACTCAGATAAAGCCAGTCTCCAATAGTTAAGATCTAGAGATTCAGGAGGACCATCAGGAACAGGAACTCCACAATGTTCGCACCAGCTAGCAATGAGACCCTTAACACAGTAATTAGGGGTCAAACAAAGATGAGGCAGCTTTTGTCGTGTTTTTGGACAGGTATTGTGCCCATCACTGAACCATTTCTCAATGCAGATTTTTTCGTATGTTTGTCCAGAAGCAATTATGACTGGATCAAACATAAGCTGCAAAGATATCGGACACCTCAATTCTTCTGGTGCAAGGGGCATCTGCCCTGATCTTCTATGGTTTGGCTTAAAATTAAAAGAACTAAGTTTTGACAGCTGGCGGTCAAAGGCATGATCATGGCCACCAAGTCCTCCCTCCTCAAAAGAACCATGAACAGTAGGTGAACAAGGCGTTGAACCTTGCGAATCGTTGTCATCTGTTATCTCACTTCGAAATAACTTGGAGTATTTTCGCATAAGATGCAAAAGATAGGCCACAATTGATTCTTTTCGTTTGTCCTCCTCCACACGAGCTTTTTCAATAAGTTTTTTGAGAGCCCTTCTTTCTGTAAGAGATGCTCTGGATGAAGTAATGCCAAGTCTGGTAGCAGCCTGGTGAAATGATTCAAGCTCATTGTTGTCATTAGATTCATTAAATTTTCTTCCCTGCTGGAGTAATGCAATTATATCATCGCCAACTTGCTTCTCTGAAGCATCCAGTGAAAAAACAATGCCCTCGAGCTCATTTACAATTTCCAAAATCTGAAAGTGGTTGAATTAAAAATAAGGTAGTGATACTTGAAAGTTATAAACAAAAGTAAAAGCTAAAGGAAACAACTAAATGTCACAAAAAAGAAAAGGCCGCTTGCAGTTAGTTCTATATGGATATATGAAGAACAATAATAATCAAAATGGAAAAGAATTGGCCTTTGTGTAACAAGAAAACTCTTCTTTACAGTGTCACAACCCAGAGAAAGATATAATATGTACTTGAATTACTTATAAAATCATCCAACATGAAAGCCACAATAATCATCTTAAGCAGAATGGTGAAAGCATTCCCTGCATCAAACTTTCAACTTTCTATTCCATTTTAAAATAATCTTCTGTTTTGACTACCCATTATATTAATCAGAGACGCTGTGTTCAAGAAATCAGACCAGGAAACAATTTACCTGACAACCAATTGATTGTGGAACAATATCTTCGACACGCCTGAGACTATCAACAAGACCACCACGTGCTTTCTCAAACTTTAAAAGCACAGAATCCCCAGTTATAGCCTAAACAAGAAGAATGGTTCCATTATTGCACTTGCTCTACAAAATTCAAAGTTCTCTAAAATTATATATCCATAGTTTAAAAAAAAAAAACACCAAATAAAACAAAAATCTTATAAAACTAAAGCCGAAATCACCAAAAAGAAAAAGACACTATTGAACTAAAAGTTGATACCAGGTATAGTTTACTACACTCTGAGCAGTGTTGAAGAATAGTTTTGGCCTTCTCAAGTGCTATGTGCAGTGAACATAAGGCCTGAATGCCTGATTTGCTCCTAGGCCGTGAAGCTTCCAATGAAGGGAAAATTGATAAGATTTTGTAATAAAGTGTGACGAGTTTTTTGCACATGTTCCCATGTAACTGCATCAGAAACCAACATCAGCACAGCAAAGAAAACTATGAAATCTTGGAACTACTATTATCCTTAGCCAACTAATGATTTATATAAACTAAAATAACCCTTCCACAAAAGCTAGAAATTCTTTCTTGAGTTCAGTTGAAGTATCACTTAATTTCAATAATTTGACTTGTACTTTCCTAATAAATTATACACTATTTCGAAATATGAATTGCACGTCAACTAATAATAACGAATTCATACCTTGGCATCAGAAGCGGCGAACAGAGTTTCTTCAACCTCAGCAGGATCCATACTTCACTTTCAAAGCTTTAGGCTAAAAAGCAAATTCATATAACCTGAAATGGGAAAGAAATAAAAGCAGAATCAACATCCACAAAAGATAAATCTTTTTAAATTTCTCAATAACACAAACATCAAGAAGTCTGAACTAATGAAGAGAAATTTTTTTCAAAAAAAAAAAAAAACCCTACAATTTTTACTTTCTATAACTAAATTAGCAAGCTAATCAGTTAACAATAGTCTCATTCTCTTTTCATTCATTCAATAACAGATAAAAATGCCTCTAAGCTAAGCTAAAAGGCGTTTTCCATTTTCTTTTTATTATTAATATTTAAAGTCCTAAGCATCACAGATATTATACACTTAAATTGTCCAGTTTTCCAATTTTCTCGTAAAACAAACAGGGAATTACGTATAAAAATGAATTAAAAAAAAAAACATAAATTTACTATTTGATTACATCATTCCCAGAATTGAAAATCAGTCTGGACATGAGAAAACGATGAAAAACAAAATAAAAAACGCAAGATTGATATAGACATTTCATTAAACATCAAAAAAACAGAAATTCAGAAACCAAACAAAAGTAGTATTTTATCAGAAACAGAAACAAAAAAAAAAACCTCACAATCTGATTTAGACATCTCATCATACAAACAGACTCCCCAAAAAAAAATTAAAAATAAAAAAAGAATATGATAAAACGATTCTTTTGTCGAAAATGACCTACGAGGCTTGAGATCTTAGCCGAGACAAGAAACAAAAATCACCATCAGCTGCTACCTATGCTCCCAAAAGAACACGAAAAAAACCCGAGTAACGAAATCACAGGACACGATAAGATTAAATTCAGAGTGCCAACTCAAACCCCGAAATGCTATTCGAACTAAACCCGAAAACTAAAAAAAAAAACTAAAAATCGCCGAAAATTAGAAAAAAACGAAAAAACGAAAAAAATATTTATGAATGGAGGGGAAATGCCAAGTTTGGGGGGCAACTGTACCGAATAAACCGGAATGGGCCAAGGTGGTTTCATAAAATAGCATTTACGACAACAAGTTTGAGTGAGGAAAGGAGAAGTTTGAATTAAGATGATCTGTTGTGTCTGTGATTTACAGGTAGGTTTCGGTTTCGAATTAGTTGTCCTCAGAAACTAACTTCTGGCAAAAGTGAGAGAGGAAGATTGGGGTCTTCTGGTTTTGGTTTTGGTTTTGTTGGTGTTGAAAGATGGTGTAAATGGTGAGGAAGAATGGAAATAGATTTAAAATATGAGAGTTAATTTTTATTTTTATTTTTTTAAGTTAGAGTGGGCAAATAAAATAACTGTGATTATGTGTGTGAGTGTTGAGTTTTTTTTTTTTTAAGGATTAGTTAATTTTTTATTTGAGGATAATTAAAATATTTTTGAATTTGAAGGGTTTGGAATTTCGCCGCTTTTATCTCCCCGGTTCACCGGCCGACATTTGCCGACCTCCTCGTTTGTCGGTATGCAGATCTGTCAAAAATGTCATTAATTACTAAATTCTCCTCCTTTGCTCAAAATGCGTGTAAAGATTCTCTAAAATCAGTTTATTTCATTTATATTCTTTTCTGAGTCACCCATTGAGTAAGAGTGGTGTGATATATTTCAAATCTTATTTTAAAATAAAACTAAAGATATATATATATATATATTAATTAACTAAACTATAAGGTGACATGAAATCGTTGGTTGATAAAAAAAAAATAATTTAAATTAATTTTTTATTTGATAAATTTATAACTGTATAAATTATATACATAATATTTTATAGAATAATTGTATATATAGTTTTATTGTATTGTTTAAGGAGTACTATTAGAGTGGTAAATGTTATTTATTGAAATTTGTATTTTTAAGTATTCATTCCATTGTAATATTCTATTTTTCATTATTATAGTTATTAAAAAAAAAAGTAAAATAAAAGCTTATTTTAGTATAATATTTATATTTAAGAAAAAACAAATAGGTAAATAAAATAAATCAGTGCAGCAAGGGTATTTTCGTCAGAGGGACAAAAAGCCGATTTTATTGGTTGCAGATGTCCCCATGGAGGAGTATGGTGGCAGAATTTCCTAAACTGTTTGATTATCTTAATGTGGGTTCGCCACCTATCCACGTGGTCATGTTTTTCACCACGATTTTAACTGACCAACTAGTCTCAAATAATTAACCGCCACTTCAGATCCGTTATTCACGGAATTCCTTGAAGTTTTTCCCTTCATCAACGGCTCAAAACTCATCCATCATACAGAAACAAACAAACTCACACTTGCAGTCACGATGGAGCACCTTACTGAAACCTAATTGATTGCATGACGTCACCAATTTTTCACAGCGACTAGCAACGCGCTCAGCGATAGCGTTGGAAAAGATTTTTCTTTTTTAACTTTTTGCTCGTCATTGAAACAGTACACTGCGGTACATAGAGCACAGTGAATGCACGTGGGACACGTGGCATTAATTTGCTGGATTATTCTGTTTGCTCATATTGGTGAGGATTTTTTGGGGTGCAAAAGATACTTTGGTTTCCATATGGAGCACAGTACTGGTGTTCCTTGATTTTTTCAGATGAATCCAAACTTCTTGATTTGTGGGCAGTGATGGTGGCATCTTGTCTTAATGTAACGCAACTTTATGCGGCTACTTAATGAAATTTTAGGCAAATGTTGCAACGTTGATTAATTTGAGCTCTGTTAAGTTGAAATGCCAAAATGAGTACACATGGACATGTATCAATATGTCTTGTTAATTTCACCATTTTTGGACACTTGATATGCATTGGATAGTCTGCCCATTAACATCAGGGTGATTCCAAAAATGACTAGAATTATGAGATATTTTTTAAGAAAAGAACGGTTCCAAAAAATTAGACACCAAAAACACAATCCAACAATTTGTCACCTTTATTTTTGTCATCGATCTCTTAAGTTTGACAACTAAAAAACCAAAAAAAAAAAAAAATTTGATGAAAAGGCAGATAACAAAAAAAACTAAAAAAATAGTTTGAACTATTGATTTGAATAACCGGCGTTTAAATTTTTTAAATTATGATTATTTTTAAATTGCTCATTTTGTTTGGATCATTTTTTCATAGTTTCTCTTAAAATTATTGATTTAATAATATATTAAACAAATTCGACAAATTATCTTGCTCTTTTCATAACACAGTTTTTTTAGTTTCTACATAAAACCAGATTCGATATAAACCAGTAGTCAAAATGGGAAAGGAAGATAAGGATAAGAAAGAAATTACTCCCTAGAACTTGTATAATATTAATAATATTCTTTCAGATACAAATATCTCTATAGAAAAAGCTTTACATGAAAGAGACTGAATTTTAAAATTTAACTTGAAAAAAAGTCAAAAAATTTTTCCAATTCCAATGTTAGAATCCTGTGAAAATACCAAACAGTGGACGGGCAAAACAATAGGATAAGTTGGGAATGGGCTATTAACATCAACTAGTACAGGTCACGTGGGTCAAAATCTGTCGTCATAAATGGCCGTCCAAGTCAAGTTACCTGACTCATGAGGACCCGAGTTGAGTTGAGCCTAAGATAAGATGCCTGTTGTATTTCACGATCTACATGCATCGAGCCTATTTCGAGAGGAGCAACACTTTTGCTTTCGTTTCTTGTACTCCACCCAACACCATTTAGCAGTACGAGACAACACGATGGGTTCTCGAGTTTGTTGTTAAATTTACCCGAAGATAACTCCAACGAGAAAAATGATAAATGCGCAAAGAGATCAAGAAAGAGTAGAGAGCTAGAAAATTTACATCTCTTTAACAAATATTATAATTAAAAAATACCTTTTTGTAGATGATCTTATCCTCTCGAAATCGATAACACATTACATTGGATGTATAAATACAAGCGTTGATTGTTAACTTGACATCTCAAACGAACAACACACATGAACTTAGTATCTTTTTTTTTTTTTTTTCTCATTGGCTCATTCTAAGAAACCAATATATTTCTGACAATTGGGGCTCATCAACTCGACGTATTTGACCAATGTTCTTCCAGGAACTTAGGTATTTTCTCACAATTTCAAATTTTCTAACTATTTATAGAGGTTACGGCTGTTAACAACAGTAATTATTAACCTTAAACCCACCTTTAACTATTTTAGGTGGGACTCAATGATATTAATTTTAAGTTGCTATAAAAATATGAGACATTAATTCTTTTGTTAATGAAGGATCAATATACTATACATCGATTAAATTTTTTTTTTAATTAAATAAAAGGAATGCTTTATAATCTGTTTCTTTAATTAAGTTATCGTGTTAACAAGAATTGATGTTAGGTACACATCTAGTCATGTGTATATGAGAATCAATCGAAAGAACATGCGATTTTTTTTTTTTTTTTAAGAAAAAAAATGACTTGGGTTATCCTTTGATGATTGGTAATCCATTTAGTTGTCGACGACATCAAAAGCAACCAAGAAGTTGTATTGTGATACTGTGGTGGGTTCCATCGTTAGTGCTGTTCACTTTTCATAGTGGCCACTCTTTAGACCATACAAAACAATTATACATTTATACTAGACAAGACATATATTTATACTTAAAAGTACGTACCAAAAAACGTACTTTGGAAACGGGGAAATGACAATAACCCCCCAATTAAATTTGAAGAAAACACTTAGACCCATATTTTTAATAAACTAACAGTTACCCCCTAAATACCTCTAAAAAACTAACACTTACCCCCCAAATATTTGGGGGGTAAGTGTTAATTTTGAGAAAACAGTGATAATTTTTTGGGGGATAAGTGTTAGTTTAGGAAAAGTGTGGGATTAAGTGTTTTCTTGAAATCTAATTGGGGGGTCAGAGTAAATTCCCCACTATAACACAAAATAATGTACCATCTACCCACTATAGTCTGTAATATTCCCGTAATATTCTATAAAATAATATATATTTTTATTAAAAAATCACACACAAAGAAAATCATTTGTTCATGGCTAATAATAATAATAATAATAATGCCTATGAATTTTGTATTCAATTTTAAATTTGGGTTGTTTATATATATTGAATGAAATGAAATCCATGAACTATAAAATCCAAATCTAACTCAATAAGACCCACATCTTTAACCACTGTGATACAATATTCAACATCCCATCTTACGCAAAGAGTGGGGGGAATTAACAAGTATAGAGAAATATCTGACTTGACCCGGCGAATAACAGCGCTCAAATACCATATTGAATAAAATAAATCTCATAAATTATAAGTCTAATCTTAATTCAACTTATCTTAAGTGAGGATTGTTTGTATATATAAAAAGGTTAAGATCCACATCTTTAATTAATGTAGGACAATACTTAAAAATATATATTATTAGAAAATAGGTAATATTACATATACAATTAAATTATATAACTTAACTTATACGACTTAACATATCATTTTTAAATTGTCGATTATAATTGTCAATTTATAAGGTAAGGTTATGATGTGAAATTTTTTTAAAATGAGTTTTTTTTTTTTTTTTTAAAGAAAAAGGCTAAAAAATAAGCCATTTTTTAAAGCTTCTAGATGATATTAATAAAAATCTTAGGAGGGGATAGTCATAGAAACGATTAGTCATACATGAAGGCGAGGAGACATCAGTAATTTAGAAAAAGAAGCGGTGGGTGGTTTGATTAGACCAGAGAATCCAACAATTCAAAATAGTGGGGCCAAAGTGGATGATCATGATCGAGGGCTGAAATGGTGGTCTCTTTTCTAGGGAGCACAAGAAGCAAACGTGTCACGTCTCGGAATCAAAATATCAAGGAAAAGGAAAGAAACTTTGATTTGCTAAACACAATCCACTGACCTAGCTAAACAACCACACTATTATGCTCCAAATAATATGATTCCGGATTAATTAATTATCATTTACATGTGATCGTCTACAAGGACAGCTCCGTTCTAACGCCACCCTTGCGATGTTATCATCCCATTAATTGACTTCCGAATGTAGAGATACATAGATTTAAATTAGATTTTATCAAGAAACAAGATCTCGTAAAGTCTTTAACAATTATTCTAGGGCTCATGGGTGTCTCTCAATTAATGTCGAATATTCCTAAACCCTTCTACATAATATGAATAAGATTAGTTAATTAATCAGCGTAGACTTAGAGTAATTAAGATAACAAATAAATTAATCTCTAATGAGCCACATCATCGGCTCATACACTCTTATGTGTCATTAATTCCTTGATTGTTTGATTTTCTAATAATAATAACACTCATCAATAAATTATCTATTTTGATAAAATTTTAATCATGGAATAGCATTTTTTAAATGCAAAATGCTCATGTTAAAGACTATTTATATATTAATTGAAATTTAAAATATAAACAAATATGAATAATGATGAAAATTAAACAAGTCGAGCTAAAAATTTTAGACAAATATAAACATTTTTCTTTTATTGTTAAATCTTAAAGACCCATATATTAGAGGCTTACCCACACCTACAAGCTTAAGCTTTTAGGAGATTAACAAACTTAATATGGTATCAGAATCATAATAACGCAATGGTCCAGGTTCGAATCACCTCCGTGTCATTTAATTAAAAAATAAAAAAAGTTATTGTTTGGTTTACTTGTAAGATCCGCTTAAACTTTTAGACTTTTAGGAAAGTGACAAACTTAACATGATAAATCTTGAAAGTTAAAGTTATCTGATAAATAAAAACAAAATTTCGAAACTGGGTTAACCTATTCATGAAGGTGCAAAATAAATAGCTCGTGTAGGAAGTATGTTATGTCAATGTCAAGTATTGAATTCAAAAGCTAGTATTCGTTGCATATATATATATATGTTATATGTATTGCAGTCAACTGAAAGGCTGAATCGGGCATGGAGAAATCATTAACGTCCATATTGGCTTTACATGCTAGCAAAAGCATGTTAGATGAAGTCGAATGGTGTTTGAAAATGCCGACACTTTCAGTACCTGGACTAACATTAATACATCATCAAACCTTCCATCTGTAAATTGTCGTGCGGCCATGCTGGCTTTCAAGAGAGAGGGACGAGACGACAGTCAAGGCACAAGCACTTTGAATGTCGAGTAGTGGAGTGCTTTCACCTTATTTATTAATTATTACCACGTCTTCTCCTATAATAATAGTAATAGAGATCGATCGAGAAAGCTGGCTGGCTAGCTAGCATTACGTGGTTGTGGCGAAGAAATCAAAATCATCACATCCATAAAGTTTCTACTGCATAATCATTTTGGTTGGTCCCTGCCTAGCTAGTCTTTGATGTGCCTTTCATTTACCACGTTTAATTAGCAGTAATTTGAAACCTATAAGCTGTTAATTTATTATGAGAGAGCTATGATTGCAACTCATGATCAAAAGCGAAGTGGGAATGTCTTTGAAATTCAACTTGTGCAAAAGCACTAGGTGGAAACCATTGGTCAATTTTAAGGGTAAATTAATAGTATGTTCATGATTACTTAAGAAACTAATATGTAATTATTTATTGATAAATAAAAGGATAAATGATCCTAATTTATTACAATTATAGTTTCATAATTATGTTTATATATATATAATTATAATCACATTCAAAACTTTGGATCGACCCTTAGCTCTAGAGAAAGTGGTTTGAGTTCGGAATACATGCTTGATTTGCAGAGAAAGTATTTTGGGTTTGATATACAGCTACGGCTTGATTTGTTAGGCAAATGAACATGATCGGAGGTAGGAAAAATAGCAATTGGGTTGGAACAAGTTGTGGGTTTGTAGGGTCTGAGAAGGTTGTTCAATCACCGGGCGGACAGGCAAATGGCAATAATGTGAAGGGTCACTGATTGCATGTGATACTGAAAGTGTTGGTTGAGTCCACGTTCTCTGCATGAAAACTACTTGGGCAATAAAAGGGTGCATGCCATGATTTGACCCTAAAAGCCTAAACTAAAGCTCTCTCTTCTCCTATCCTGTCTATTCTACCAAGCCAACCCTGCAGCTGGGGGACCTAAACCTTTCTTTCCTATTTAAGTTACTTTCTCCTACTACTAGACTTTGTAAATTTTGTATGCTTTTGAATTAGGTAAAAAGAATAATAAGGGAGTTCAGGTCGACATGGAACAAAATTGGAAATAGCGGACAGCAACTAATTGTTAATTATTAATTAGCAGACAATTGGGGCACAAGCTGGTTTGCCCGAGAGGTTAAGGGGGAAGACTTAAGATCTTCTGCACATTAAGTGCGCATGGGTTCGAACCCCATAGCCAGCACTTACGAATTTTTATGGTTTTTATTATTTTACCATTTTTTCAAAAAATTTCTTGATCAACAAGAGCAAACCAAGTTCGCACTTGCTAATTAATGAATAAACTTTAGGGTCCGTTTGGTTTGAATTTCGAAATTAAAATTGAAAGCGAAATGGGGTGAAATCAGAATCGGCATTCGCTATTTAATGAATAAACTTAGGGTCCGTTTGGTTTGAACTCTAAAATCGGAATAGGGTGGAATTAAAATTAGAATGGGGGTGGAATCATAATAGGAATGGTTATTTATTTCTCTTGTTTGATTCAGTATGGAATCAGAATCTAATTCATGTGGAAGTTGTTTGAATTATAAAAAGTCCGAAATCAGAATTAATATCAAATTATTCCCCGTAAAAATATATAAAATAAATAATAATAATAAATATATATAATTGTTATAATAAAACATGAATTTTCATATTTCTTGCATTTTATTTATTTTTTTATCTTTTATACAAATATTATAATATATTTTTTAATTTATTAACTTTTTTTAATATTATAACCTTTTATTAATCTTTTTAAATATTATAAATTTTTTTACATATTATAATTGTTTTAATTTATTAACTTTTTTAAAATATTATAATACTTTTAATTTATTTATATTTTTAAAATATTGTAATACTTTTAATTAACTTACCTTTTTAAAAAATTATAACTTTTTTTAAAGTATAAAATAGTAAAAAAATTTTATAATTTTTTTAAATTTATTAAATTTTTAAATATTATAACTTTTTAAATTTATTAATCTTTTCCTAAATATTATAAACTTTTTTAATTTATTAACCTTTTTAAAAATATTATAATATTTTTTAATTTATTAACATTTTCTTAAAATATTATAACTTTTTAATTCTCTTTCTTGGGGTAATGAGATTCTCATTCTTAGGCTTTTTTTACCAACCAAATAATAAGAATTGGAATACCCTATTCCCATTCTGATTCCCATGTATATTTTTATCGAACCAAATGGCTGCTTGGTCGTGTTAACAGCCGACACAGCCCACCTTAACTGGGCACTCAATCGATCAGATAAAATTTGGGCTCAAATTTTGGGCCATCGAGAACCCATTTGTTTCCAGGCCTGGCCCACGTTCATCAAAACTTGCCCGTGGCACAAGAAACTCTGCCTTTGAACGATCTATATTGTATTTTACCAAAGCGTTTCCTCCCGTTTTATTCCGACTACAGACAGCTTCAGTCGATCACTGCCCTGCATACATTTTCAGATACGTCGTCGTTCTCATTTTCGATAGAGGTATTATTGCATTCCTTATCTGATTCAGTGAATATGTGAAGCTAGTAGTAGTCTCGATTAGTATCTTAGGGTTTGCTCGAGCCATGTTAGGTTAGATTTTTTTTTTTCTTAATTCAATTCCGTAACTTCAATTATGGATTCTCGTGAAAGTATTATACCTAGATCGGAGAAAAATACATTTAGATTTTTTGTGTTAGGGTTTTCGCTGCTGATACGAGTTAATTTCCAGAAGCAAGTACAAAAATAATTTAAAATTTGAAATTAGTGCGTAGAGGGCCGATTTGTGTTTACTTGTTAATGATTTTGAGAGAATTTATTTATTTTTATAGGTTTTTAAGTATGAAGCTTGACACTAGCGGTCTCGAATCAACTGCTCCACTTTTTGGGGCGAGCTGCAACGGTTTTGATGGCTTTTCAACTGCCCCATCTTTTGAGCTTCCCGTTACCACTGATGTGAGTTTCAAAGCACCGGTTATGTAGTGTTGATTGAATTATTCCCAGTTTGCTTGAGCAGAATTGAAGTTTAATGAGTTTATTGATTTGTTTATTTTATCACCTGTTTCAGTTCGATGGATTTCAAAAGGAATCCGTACAAATGGTGAAGCCTGCTAAGGGGACAACTACACTTGCTTTTATTTTTAAGGAAGGCGTCATGGTTGCTGCTGATTCTCGAGCTAGCATGGGGGGCTATATATGTATGTTTCTTTTTTTCCTCGCTTTTGTGGTTATATACTCTTATGGTTGTAAAATTTCATATATAAGTTTTAAATAGATTGCACCGTTTATGAATGTGTTACGAAGATAGTCTGCATTAGCTAACCCCAAAAGTTGGCTTAGCTGTTAAACCCCTGGTTACATCCATGAGGTCAAGGTCACTTAATTGAAATGTACACATTTCCCATTAGTTTCCTGACTATCAAGGTTTTAAGGTGTTAAAATAATCAGCAGTTTAGCTTAAGTAGATTGAGGAGCTAACAGAGTCTGTATCCTAGCAGCTTATGTTTCAAAAGCATTTATCCAATTTCATTTTCTATAGTATTTGGATATTAATAAGCTTAAAACTTCATCACTTTATGCTTTTTTCAGCATCACAATCGGTTAAGAAAATTATTGAAATCAATCCTTACATGCTGGGCACCATGGCTGGAGGAGCTGCTGACTGCCAGTTTTGGCACAGAAATCTGGGCATAAAGGTAACTTACTTTTTATTATTATCGATTTCTTTAAAATGTGAAGTTAATGCATGCCTTAAAAGATATTAGATACAACGGATAACTAGTTGCTTTGAGTTATACACTTTTGCGTCCTGGTAAAGGTATTTTTGATAATTTTAAAAAAGTTGAAAAGAGCTTCTCTCGAAAACCTCAATTTTGGTTTCTCCCGGAGGACATAAAATAATTTTGTTAGTCATTCATAAGCTTTTCTTAGGTGACAAACATAAATATTAAAAAAAAAAAAATTTAAAGGAGCTTTTAGCACTAAAAAAACTCTTTTAGCCGTAGATAAGCTGAAACAAACGCGCTCTTAAAGTGATTGGTGGTGGTTTGTGCATTCTGGTTCTGATTTTTTAATGTTCTACGCATGCTTTTTGCCCTTGAAACCCTGTTTTTCAGCTTTCATAAATTTGGATCTGGCTGTTAACAGAAAGAATTGTGATGTTTTGACTTGATTTCTGAATGGGATTTTATCATTTGTTGAAAGCTCATAACCATCAAAATATATAATTAAAAGTCTAACAAATGTTCTAAATAACTGAATTTGGACATACTAAGAAATAAACGAGAAGCCACTAGCCCGATGCATTTTTACCTGCTGCTCAGCTAGCCATGGAAGATGATTAAGCAACTTGGCATTACCATGTTTTTGCTGTTGCCTAGGTGATAGTATGACTGCAAGAAATCTTATGTGACTACATTTTTTTTGTCTTCCTCCATCTATCAAGTTCTAACTTTCAATTATTTACATAATTCAGTGCCGCCTGCATGAATTGGCAAACAAGCGCAGAATCTCGGTTACTGGAGCATCAAAGCTGCTGGCGAACATTCTGTACTCTTACCGTGGAATGGGACTCTCTGTTGGGACTATGATCGCTGGATGGGATGAAACTGTATTGATTCAATGTTTTCGTGTTTTATATATTTATTTATTTACGATTCTCAGTAAGACTCTTCTTAAGCTGCTCATCTGTCCTTTGTAGGGTCCTGGGCTATACTATGTGGACAGTGAAGGTGGGAGGCTGAAAGGAACACGATTCTCCGTTGGTTCTGGTTCACCATATGCTTATGGTGTATTGGATAGTGGGTGTGTATCAATTGCCCATGCTTTTTCCTTTTGTCCCCCCATTTTCTGTTTGCCTTTATGTTTAAGCTATCATCACATAATATTATTTTGTTAATTGTCAAGCAAAGTTGTATTTCTTTCTTGAATTATCCAGATATAACAATAGAAATATATGATAAATAAAGAAAATCAGGAAAGAGAGGGGAAAGAATGTTTAAAGATACCCTTGTTTGTAATTGTTTACGGACTATTTATTTATGTATAACATACCCACAGGCCTTCCCCTACTCTTTCTGGTAGCTAAAGATTATATAAAGTTTTAAGTAACCATCATACACTATAAAAATGCTTCTATGTTACTCTCTATCCCTGCTGAGAAAGGTCTTAGCCCACCTGAAACCATGCTGTACGTATGACAGTTGATACTTGTTTTAAAACTCAATTTTTTGGTTAAGAACATGGAAGGTGGTGCTCCTGGGTTGTTTTATACTTGTAACGTTGTACTGACCAGCCTTGCCAATGTGTGATGTAAATTTGTTTAATTATATCCTTTCATTACATCCAAACAGGATGCTACCTATTTAATTGTGTAATGTGCTGGTGTCTCTAAACATTTTGAATCAGTGCTGAGCTGAAGTTTCCTGGCATTTCATTCCCGGTGTTTGTATGAAAATAAAATTGAGTATTTGCGTTATCTTGTTGAATACTGTTTTGCCCATTTTGTGCAATTTTACATATAATTATCTTGTTATCCTATAATTGTGTTAGGTACCGGTTTGATATGTCAGTTGATGAAGCTGCAGAGTTGGCAAGAAGATCTATTTATCATGCAACTTTCAGAGATGGAGCTAGTGGTGGTGTTGCTAGCGGTATATATACACACTCTCTCTCTCTCTCACTTCACACGGTCTGTTTTCATGAGCTTGTTTTGATTTAAAGCTTTTCTTAAATCAGTTTACTATGTCGGACCAAATGGATGGAAGAAGCTGTCTGGTGATGATGTTGGCGAGCTCCATTACAAGTACTATCCTGTCTTGCCAAATACTGTGGAACAGGAAATGGCAGAAGTTGCTAGCTCATAAACAAGTGTAGTTCAACTTAGCCTAGGTTTGAGATATTGTTTAAAAGTATTCATGATAAACCTGGTTTGAAGGTTTTACGTTGACGCACCTACATGGCATTTCCATTACTCTTTTTTCAATGAAATTGTTTTGTGGTAATTTAAGATTTTGATTTTCAATCCTGGTATGGAATATATATGCATAACGTACTTGCGGTTCAGTTTATGTTTGCGATTATGTTATGAACCAACATTGGATCATCTTGTTTAAAAGATGTTAAACATGTAATCCGAGTGGGTAAAATGTTACTGTAAGTAGTAGTGTTAAGGTCACGCCCGAGTAGGAGTCAGTATCTACCAGTATCAAAATGAGCATGGACTTCTGGTGAATGGGTCCAGATCTCCTCAATGAGCAAGTTGAAATGTTGAATAATTAGCCGATTATGGTTAAAATACATTTCATATTCATTCCCTTAATTGCTAAGCAAAAAGGATTGTTTTCTTCTGCCAGCTTTTCCTGTTGTTTTGTTGTAAAATATTCCCCAAAAAAAAAAAAAAAGAAAAAAAAAGAGAAAATCATAGCACGTTAATATGACTATTTTGTTCTATATATTGTGCAATCTACGTGTTTAAATATACTTTGTTACTAGCTTTAACAACTTGCCATGTTCCAAATCTAAATAATTATTGTGTGTGTATGTTCCCTATTTTCAGCTGCCTTTAAACAAGACGAAAGAGAAGCAAACATGAGTAAACAAACAATAATACAGACTGGAAATAACATTACGCGCGCTCTCTCTCTCTAAAACACCTTTTGGTTGCTTCTACGCATGTTTTCATCATTGAAAATGAGATAAAATCATCATTAGCATTTGCACTACAACAATGAAAGTTAGTTGGGTTTTGGAATCAGGCCTAAAACAATAACAAACAAAATATTCAACTCACTTGTCTTTCTCCGTTGCTTAACAAGAAACTACTCTACTAAGTATTTTCAACAACCAACATGGGTCATCAACATTCGTATCATTAGATATTACTACTCATATAATGATCCATCTCTTTCTCTAATCTATTTCTGCCAACACAAGTTAAAAACACTTCGAAATCTAGGCTATCCCTTAATGGGGGATGATAAAGATTTTCAGAGATTGACTGGTAAACAAGGAAAGTAATGCTTGGATTGGATGGTTTGAGTTTTCTGTTAAGTAATGGCTCCTCTCTTGTAAAAAATTGTTGGAAAGAAAAAGGTTGGACCAACTATCTGCCATGTCAGTCCCGATAAAAATATAGTCTATACTAAAAAAAAGAAATGTCAGATTTGGTTGTCTTACACGACAGATGGGTGGTTACTGGTTCTTGTATTTGGGCATCGAAGTGACTAAACAATCTGAGTGAGATGATCTACGTTACAATTTCTCCTGTGGTTAACGGTCCCATTACAAACCCCATTTTTCCATCACTGAAGGTGATGGTAAAGGTGGGGTTTTAACATGATAAAATTACAGAATGACAATCAACTTATGATGAGTAGGGCCTGACCCATTTCTGATTCATCATATGCAATCAAATTCTGCATAATTGTTGGTCACAAGATTGTATCATAAACTACTGTTCTCCAGTACATTCACTGATTGAGAAATTTACAGCTACAATATCAAACAGAAAGGTTTGCCTTGACTTGAAAGAATTCAGAGATATTGTGATGTTGTGTTGGTGTTAAAAATAATCAAGAAATGTACCATAACATATACTTTATCTAGTAAATTCGCTGGTACATTTTTCTGATAAGAGAAGGACTTTTCCACATAAGAGTTTGCGGTACATAAAAGATGTTTTACGACAGCAACAACATTCACTGCAGCAAATTGTTCATTTACCCGATTTACAGAAATAGATAGTTGATAGTTTACTTGATGGGTTCCAAAACAATGGAAGGAACTCAGAGACGGAGTTGCCAAAACCAAGCTAAAAAAGAAAAACAAAAATGATATATAGACAGAACAAACCACACATACATGAACATCAACATCAACATCAGGCATGAGGACAACATAGAAAGCACTTGGATTAGGTCATTGCTTTTCTTCTACTCCCCTTCCATTCCGTTAGGAGGCTGAAAGCAAAGCCCTCTTCCTCTCTCTTATCTCTCTTTTTTGGCGGGAGATGGGCCCACCCCAATCAAAATCTCGTCTTTCTCAAGTCTCTTTCTAATAAATACCTCTCCACACCCAACCACCCTCGCTCTCTTCTCCTCCTCCTTGTTCACTGTATGTACATATATCACCTCACTCCTTTCCTTTCTCATTTCATCTCATTTCTGTTTTCATTTGCTTTTCAAAACAAATGAGGAAGGACTTCTGGGTTCTTTTCTTTCTTTGTTGTTGTTTTTGCTTCCAAATTCCTGAATTTTCAGTCTCTCTTTCGCCTGATGGGCTCACTCTCCTTTCACTCAAATCTGCAATTGACCAGCCTTCAGAATCCTCTGTTTTCTACGACTGGAACGAGAACGACACCACGCCTTGCCGCTGGTCCGGCATTTCCTGCATGAACATCACCGGCTTCCCGGACTCACGTGTCGTCGGGATCGCAATTTCCGGAAAGAATCTAAGAGGGTACATTCCATCTGAGCTTGGCTCGTTAGTGTACCTTCGAAGACTCAATCTCCACAACAACAACTTGTACGGGTCAATCCCTGTTCAGCTTTTCAACGCAACTTCACTTCACAGCCTCTTTCTCTACGGTAACAACCTCTCCGGTTCTCTCCCTCCGTCGATCTGTAACCTGCCCAGACTCCAGAACCTTGATCTCTCCAACAATTCTTTGACGGGTTCTCTCCCTGATAATTTGAAGAATTGCAAGCAGCTCCAGAGGCTGATACTTGCTCGAAACAAATTCTCTGGAAAAATCCCAACTGGGATTTGGCCAATGCTCGAAAATCTATTGCAGCTTGATCTCTCTGCAAATGGTTTCGAAGGACCGATACCAAATGATCTCGGTGAGTTGCAGTCTTTATCCGGTACACTCAATTTATCATACAATCATTTATCGGGTAAAATTCCGAAATCGCTCGGGAACTTGCCTGTTACGGTCAGTTTTGATCTGAGAAACAATAATTTGAGCGGTGAAATACCTCAAACGGGGTCGTTTGCCAACCAGGGACCAACCGCTTTTCTTAACAATCCAAAATTGTGTGGGTTCCCTCTCCAGAAGTCGTGCAAAGACTCTGCAGACAGCCAGCAGGAGACTCAGAATTCCGCTCCGGAATCTGATAAGAACCGGAAAAAAGGCCTGAGTCCCGGCTTGATTATTTTAATATCAGTAGCGGATGCTGCTGGCGTTGCGCTTGTGGGGTTGGTGATCGTCTATCTTTACTGGAAAAAGAAAGATTCCAACAACGGCTGCAGCTGCACAGGAAAGGGAAAGTTCGGAGGAAACGAAAAAGGAAAGCTCTGTCCTTGCTTTTGTGTTCACAGATTTAGAAACGAAGATTCAGAGTATGAGGATCAGGAGAAAGGTGAGAGATCAACCAAAGGTGAAGGAGAGCTGGTGGCTATTGATAAAGGTTTCACCTTTGAGCTTGATGAGTTGCTAAGAGCTTCAGCTTATGTGCTGGGAAAGAGTGGGTTGGGAATTGTGTACAAGGTGGTTCTTGGTAATGGCGTGCCAGTGGCTGTAAGGCGGCTCGGTGAAGGTGGAGAGCAGAGGTACAAGGAGTTCGTCACTGAAGTTCAGGCCATTGCCAAGGTTAAGCATCCCAATATTGTCAAATTGAGAGCCTATTATTGGGCTCCTGATGAAAAGCTTCTCATCAGTGACTTCATTTCTAATGGCAACTTGGCTAATGCTCTACGAGGTTAGTAACTCAGCTCCTTATTTTTGTCTATTTTATTTGTTAAATGCACTTCTGTTTCATTTATTCTTTCCTCAACTCCAATTGCTTGCGAGAGAGTAATGACATGGGAAAGAGTGGACTTTTTTGTTTTCTTATGACCATGAATTGAGTCCTGATTGGTCCACGTGCTGTTCCAATCATCATTTAACGCACGAACCGATATGTCCAGTTCAACTGTAGTAGGCCACTCCCTTATTATTGTACCCCGAAATAACCCATCTTTTAGGTAACATGGCATGGGAACATCTACGGGTAAAATTAAAATATAATATTTTCCTCTCAACAGTGTTCTGCTTTCACTACAGCAATGCAAAAGCAAAAGTATTTTGCTTTTCGCGTTTAGTATCAAAAGAGGAAGAAAACAGATGGAAAATGTAAAAGAGTAAAACACCATTTATTTTGCTTGGTAATATTAATTCTGATGAAGTCATTTCCAACAATTGAAGACACTTATATAATATGTATGTATATAATTTCAAGGACTTGTAAGTGTCAAGCTGGGGTAGGATGGCTCTTTCTGTTACTTCTGAATGAGAGAGGTCAACAGTCTACTGAATGGTAGGTCCTTCATTGGGACACAAAAATGGACTGGTCATGGAGTGGCAGTTGTTGTAGGGCTTAAGCATTTCCAGATCTCAAATTCAGAAATGGGTCATGACTGATATCTAACCCATGAGTTCTCATTTTTTTCTTAAGCTTTCCCTCAAATTAATTGCTGAAGCCCCACTTTGCATTTCATTAACTCTAGGCTCGAATATCGTTCATTTGGTTTCTTATCTTTACGAATAGAATTTTATGCTAAGGATTGCATATCTGAATTTGTAGGGTGCGTTAAAGTGGCTTTCTGAAGGTTCCTTTTTAGTTTTCTCTCTTTAAAACTTTAACACTTTAATGAAAGAGAAACTTTTAGAGAAAGGCAGGCTTTGTACTCCTTTTTTCTGTGATGGTTTTGTAGACAAGCGTGGGCTTTCTTTCCTTTGAAGTACTTTCCACAGTCCCATTTGGTGAGTCTGTAATTGCAAGTTTCAACTTTCAACTAGCCAGGATTCAACTATTCCTTTTTTATATTCTGCTTGACAAGGTGGGACCTGATCATGGTCTCTCCCCTTTTTATTGGTGCACTCCTGTCTCGCTTACTCAGTTCCCGCAGGTCCCCATATTAGGTGATGCACAAGAAATTTGACTTTATCGTAGTAGGTGAAAATTTGCAAAATCAAGAGCATGTCAATAGTTATGCACTTAAGTTAACATTCATATTCTTATGTTCTCAATAGCAAAAGACATTGAAATATTAATTTTACAGGGAGAAGTGGGCAGCCATCAGCTAGCCTCTCATGGTCAACAAGGCTTAGAATTGCAAAGGGAACAGCCCGGGGCTTGGCCTATCTCCACGAATGCAGTCCAAGAAAATTTGTCCATGGAGACATCAAACCATCCAACATCCTCCTTGACAATGACTTCCAGCCTTACATATCAGATTTTGGCCTCAACAGACTCATTAACATCACAGGCAATAGCCCCTCCTCCTCTGGTGGCTTAATGGGTGGAGCCCTCCCTTACATGAAGTCAGTCCAAACAGAGCGAGCCAATAATTATAAAGCCCCTGAAGCTCGAGTCCCTGGAAACCGACCAACGCAGAAATGGGATATCTATTCATTTGGTGTTGTTTTGCTTGAATTGCTTACAGGGAAGTCTCCTGAACTCTCACCAACCACATCAACTTCCATAGAAATCCCTGACCTTGTGCGGTCCGTCAGGAAAGGCTTTGAAGAAGAGAACCCATTATCGGATATGGTCGATCCAACCTTGCTGCAAGAAGTGCATGCCAAAAAGGAAGTGCTTGCAGTTTTCCATGTGGCACTTGCATGCACTGAGGCAGACCCTGAGGTCCGGCCAAGGATGAAAAATGTATCAGAGAATCTCGAGAGGATTGGCACATAATGAGAGAGACATTAATTCAATTAATTTCCAAAATTTAAGAAGCTGAAATTTCCTGATTTTGCAAGGGGCAATTCATTCTTCCAACAGACGATTTTCTAAATTTGTCGACATCAAATTTCAATCGCAACATCTACCAAGCCATGCCCAAGATTTTTTCAGGGAATTCAGCACTTTTCAACATAGCTTCGTTGGACCATACATACTTATTTTTTTCTTCTGTTCTGGCAAGATTGTAGTTAGCTGATATGTAATTTAAATTTTTATTTTATTGCCCTGTTAGGATATGATGTAATAAATGTGTTTACTTTAATGCTCTTCCTATTAATATTCAATTTTGTGCAATGAAATTTCACACATGACATTTCAAGCTTTCAACCTGGCACTGGTGGGTTACTGGGTTTGATTTGGTACTGGATCTGGTTCTGTTAATATAACTACGTAAGGCTCAAGTTTGCAAGCCCAAATTGGGCTAGTCGGTGCAGACTTGTGAAGTCCAATAAGAAAAAAAAAATCGACGTCTCTTAGTTTTTTCTAGGTTCATAAGGACCCAATAATTTCAGAAAATAAAAGGAACACCCTCAAAGTTAATGATGTTTGAGAAAATAAAATAGTATAAGGGTTTTCTTACCTTGTCTACCATACATACATATATATATATACATACATATATACATACATACATACATATATATATATACATACATATATACATATATACATATATATATATACACATATATATATATACACATATATAGAGGTGATCTTTTTACATAAAATTTTTAATATAAATTTATACATAAAATCTTAACCATTCATTTATAAAAATCAATAATTGAGATTTAAAGTAAAATATTTCTATTTAATTATATATATATTTTTGTCTTAATTCTCTATCCCATTAATTATACTTGGTTTTTCCTTTATTAAGGGTGATATTAAAATATTAATTATACTTATAGAACCTATCTATAAAATATTTTTATTATGTCAAGTTGAAAAAGAACAAAAAGAAACTAAAATAAAAAATTAGTAAAGTACTTTGTTTATCTTTTAATTTCTTAAAATTATGAAGAGAAAAAGATTTTTTTAAGCGAGGTTGTTTTTGTCATTTCGAAACTACCACTCGAGGTTGTTTTAAATGGGGGTTCAATATCTATAACTTCAGGGGTGTATTGTTACTTTCCAAAATATTTTGTTATCTATCGGACAAAAATTTAGGGGTGTTAAGTTATTTGCCGTAATTTGGTTTCCTACGGGCTATAGCTACGTCACGCACCGGTGGCGGCCTATACCGTTTTACCTTTCGGCGGTTTCGAGTCTCCTCCGTCCTAGTTGATTCTTTGCTGGCGCGAACTCCATTTCTCTTAACGCGAGAGTGGCTCTGAATGCAAAACTGAGAAGTCCTTACTTTGTACAATCCATTTTACTATACAGGTATGTTACATATTACGCTTTGTTTGATGTAAATTTTCTTTTCGCAGTTCTTGATGTCACTGAATGCTTTGTTCAATTAGAATTTTGGTAAAGTTTTTTGATTCGATAGGTTTTTTTGATACTTGTTATCCAATTTTGATTCAAGAATAGTGTTTTTAAATTTGTTTATTGAAAAAATGCGCAGGGAAGTTTAGGTGAAGTTTCATCGTCTTTGGGGGATTTTAGCTTTTCGACATGGCGGATGACAAGACAACTGAACTGTTGGAACCCGAGGTGTCAAATGTTGGGGGATTATTCATACCCAAAAAGGAACGCCCAATATATAGAGCTCCTGAAGTGAAAACTCGCTTAGGTATCATCTTTATTAGCTTAATTGTGGAATTTCGTTACTATAGCAAAAATTTAAATCTTTTATTACTCTCAAGTATTCTGCATTCTTTATCATTGGTTACGAAATTGGTTTTTATTTATTTAATTTAATTGTGAAATTGGTTTTTAGCAAGAATTGAAACTGACAATGTAACAGGGCCAGATGTGCGTGCTAATGAGAAACAAGGAGGTGGTGGTTTCAAAGTCCCAAAAGTTCCTTCTATTGCAGCATCTGTCGATGATGAAGAGAGATTTGAATCTTCTGGACTAGATGAGGTAGGGGGTACCATCACAAATGGTGGGCGCAATTATGCTAGTAGGCGATATCGTGACACATCTGCAAGTGAGATCACTGATGCAGGTGCATTTTCCTTTCACTTTTTTGTTGGCTAATCAGTTGCATTGTAATTTTAAAGCAAATACTATACGTTGTATTTGTCAATTCATTGAAAGAATTGAGTCGTAGTATTAACAAAATTTTGAATTCCTAGTATCTCAAACAGAGCAGTGATAGCTGCTAAATTCGTTATTCGCCTAATTATGGTTGAGAATAAAGCTCCTCATATCTCATTTTGATTGTGGTATTCCTGTGTTGCAGAAAATACACCGCTTGCAGAAAGACGGATTGGTAATTCGTATGGGACTCATCGTTCAAATGAAACTTCATCTTTAGATGTAAGTTACTATTCTAATGCATTATTTATTTATTTTTGTTGTTGTTGTCTATCACTGTGTTAAACTATATTGAAATTAAGTATAGTTTACTCTTAATTTTAGAAAATTATGTGCATGATGTTCTTAAAAGTGGGTAATTCATATTGCATAGAACTTGGAAAAAAATACTGTCTTCTCTTCTGATTTGGCTTTTGGATTGAAGGTCTCAGCTTCTGTTGGGAGTTCCCAAAGTGCCTTGTCTACGAGTTCTAGGTATGACAGGGATAATCGCAGTAGCGAGAGAAGATATGATGATAGTAGAAGTGAAAGTCGGGGTTCAAGCAAGAGAGACAATTATGATGGTATGGGGCGATATCATGGAAGAGAAGCACGTCGTTCATATGAATCTGATTACAGTGGAGAGCATGGAAGAAAACGAAGTAGATATGAAGGTTCAAGGAGGACACCTGGTATGTAATGCTTACTTATTTAAGATGTGTGAGTGTGAGTGTGTGTGTGTGTGTGTTTTTTTTTTTTTTTTTTGCATCTGAAATCTCTTTAGTTTTAGGTTTATCAAANTGTGTGTGTGTGTGTGTGTGTGTGTGTGTGTTTTTTTTTTTTTTTTTTGCATCTGAAATCTCTTTAGTTTTAGGTTTATCAAATGCAGGATAATAGAAATTGGTGCTTCGTACACTTGAGCATCTGGTTTTGGACACTCTAACATAGTTCTATTATATCCGTACATCGTGAGAAACATTACTTATTTTTTCCTCATTATATCTATTCATTAGAATCAAAATGAAATATTTTATTATTCACTATTTTCTGTGTATATATATACTATCAGATTGTTCATCCAGCCTTATCAGTTCGGAGAAGTTCCTCAAGTTTTGGAAACTATCTTAAGGAAATGTAAAATTCTAGTTCCAGTTCCAGATATACATATGTAGGCAAATGCTATGATACCTGATACTTTACTATTGTATGATTAACTTTGCAATTTTTGTGATAAATCCAATTGAAGTTTAACTTTCTATATTCTCATTAAAGAAGGAATTCTTAATTTCTAATGCCATTTCGCCTAGTGAATAATTTGGTAAAATGTATTAGTATACCTTTCAACACTTGGTTAATTTTACCACATGGACTTGTAGGCAGGTCTGATTGGGATGATGGACGGTGGGAGTGGGAAGAGACGCCACGTCGGGATAGTTACTCTAATTCCAGTAGGCGCCATCAACCTTCTCCTTCCCCAATGTTTGTTGGGGCCTCACCTGATGCTCGATTAGTTTCCCCCTTATCAACACCTCGTTCCACTGGTATGAGCATGATATTTCACATGAATTTGCATGTTTTAGGTGATTAAAACTTCTATAATAGCTTTCCTTTGTCAAGTTTGATCAACTTTTCTTTTTCTCAATTCTGGAACTACTGCAGGTTATGCTGCATCTCCCTGGGACCATGTCTCTCCTTCTCCAGTTCCAATACGTGCCTCTGGATCCTCAGTTAGATCTTCAAGTTCTGGATACAGTAGGAGGTCCCATCAACTTACATTTTCTTCTGAAACCTCACAGTCATTAGAGGTATTTTCAGCGTATTTATGTTATTTTATGTCTTGCTCTCCTTTTCTTTAATGGGTTGGAGCTCTACATTTGAAATTCATTTATTCTGGAAAAGTTGTCATAACATTCTAATGGGCATAATGTATTTTGAGGATTTTCAGGCTTGTTTAACATGCTATCCTCTGTTGTCAACCATGTCACTGTAAAATGTATTGTTATTATTGAATTTACAGGATGGAGAACCAGATAAAACTTATTCCGCTGAAGAACACAACCATGAGATTACTGAAAGTATGCGTTTGGAGATGGAATACAACTCTGACCGAGCATGGTATTGCTAATTAGATTCATCCGAGAAATACAATTTATTATCTTATTTCATGGTATTATATTTGTTGATGTATGATGAAAAACTTTTAAGGATAACCAAGTTAACAGCTGATTTTTAGACAATATGAATTCCAAAATGTTGCTCCTTTTTACTTGATTTTGCTTATAATTTAAATCAAATTCTTGGAAGCCTTTCTGGATTGCTGACATCATCTATCCCTAGTTTGGAGCAAACTTGTATTGTTTACTTCAGTTTTACCAAGTGTTAGCCCTTCTAAGGAATGCTCTTTTCAGTGGTCAATGAACCTTGTTGATTATCTATTCTCTTTTGATTTTTTTGGTATGTTATTTATATATGCTATCTCACTGTAAACTATTTGACGAATATGGATTTTGTTACAATAGGTATGACAGGGAAGAAGGGAACACAGTGTTTGATGCGGATAGCTCATCATTTTTCCTTGGGGATGATGCTTCTTTCCAAAAGAAAGAAGTAGAATTGGCCAAAAGACTGGTGAGTTTAAAATGCCTGGAAAGTTGCATATTTTTGGTAACATGCGTACCAATGACAGTTGAAGATTACAAGCGACAAGATTACTTAATAAAACCAAATAGCCATAGAACTTTGCTGCCATTCATTGTGTTTTCTTGTCAAGTTTTGGATTGACACTTATCTGGGAATTAGTGAACTTTTTATTTTTCTTCGAAGCTTTTACATATCAAAGTATTAAGAACTGTAATAATGGTTTGAAAAAAACTATTAGTTATATTGGGTCAGAATCTTGGGTGCCTTTATTTTTGACAGAGGGTTGATTTTGTATTTTAGCAAAATCAATTGCACGAAGAATTTTTTTTAGATGATGAAGTTTATAGTGGAACTTAAGTTTGTAAGTAATTATTTCTCATAGTCTTACGTGGTTTTAATCTCTTAGCTCATGTTACTTTTCTAGATTGATTTTGAAATTTATATTATTTTGTTAATCTGATTCATGAGTCTAATAAGTTTACTATGTGACTGTTGACACTTGTACTGATTTTAGTGCTGTATGGTGTCCCTAGTTTAGCGTATGGAGATCTTAGATTAACAACTCGGAAAGAATTTAACACCTCCGTTTCAATCAGTTGCGCATCAAAATGATCTGGCCCATGCGTTATTTGAAAAGGATGACAGTGAGAAAGTCACCTCTCTACTCAATTAACCTTAACCTCACAACAAGGGGTTGTCTGTATGAACTGCTTTGTTCCATTTTGCTCAATTTAGGCTTATCAAAACTTGTAAGTGGCTAGAATTGAACTTGAGAACACTAGAATATTGCCAATGATGTAAATAGTCTTCTTCCGGTGCTTTGGAATGATTGGGAGGTATTCCGTGGATGATTATTGGTAATTAACTCAATTAAACTTTTGACTTCAGCAATGATTTGTCTCTGTGATAATGAATGTTAGAGGTGCTCATGGGAAGTTGGAGATTTCATCATCTTTGAACAGTTTATAGGATCATATCAGGTTGAAGCTGATTGCCCTTGCATCGTGAAACAGATATTGGCAGAAATGATTGAGCCCTAAGAGTTGATGGGGTTATTCAACCTTCATGCAAGTTTTGTCAAGTTGGAAGTTGAGATTGATTAGGTGGACCAATAAACAATGGTTCTTGTCATACCCCTTCTCTGGTACCTTCGTGAGTGGGTGCAGAGCTTCTGTATGATGTGTGAGACATACATCATATGGTCTGAATTTTCATGTGTTTCTGCACCTTTTTTCTTCGCAAAGTCTTTCCTTTTTCGTTTTTGGCTTGAAATTGGTTTGCATGAGATATAACAATTTTTGAAGTTCCTTACGAATTTGTGAAGCATTCGGGGTAATTGTCTGAATTGTTTGATGAGATCCCTTCTATAAACAAACATCTGATTTCTGGCACAGGTTCGGAAGGACGGAACTAGGATGTCACTTGCTCAGAGCAAAAAGTTATCTCAGATGACAGCTGATAATCATCAATGGGAAGAGAGACAACTTTTGAGATCTGGAGCTGTAAGAGGTACCGAGTTGCCAACTGAGTTTGATGATGAGGAAGAACGCAAGGTTATTCTTCTTGTACATGGTGAGCAAAAACTTTATATAAGCATTTTCAATTGACTAATGTAAGTTTTTTTTTATTTGTAGTGTGAACAGATAACAGCTATATTTTTTAGCTAAAATTTTCTATTCCTTATTCAGACACAAAACCTCCTTTCTTGGATGGAAGAATTGTTTTCACAAAACAAGCAGAGCCTATAATGCCCATAAAAGATCCCACATCAGATATGGCTATAATTTCACGCAAAGGGTCTGCCTTAGTTAGAGAAATTCGTGAGAAACAAAGCATGAATAAGTCACGTCAACGTTTTTGGGAACTTGCGGGCTCAAAACTGGGTAATATTCTTGGAGTGGAGAAAACTGCGGAACAGGTATGATTTTAATAATGGTTCATTTTTTTTTGGTTTTTTTTCTTTTTTCTTCTGATAATATGGTTCATTTGCCTTAATCTCATTTGTGTTTCATGCTAGATTGATGCAGATACTGCTGAAGTAGGTGAAGATGGTGAAATTGATTTCAAGGAAGATGCAAAATTTGCACAACATATGAAGAAAGGGGAGGCTGTTAGTGACTTTGCAATATCTAAATCCATTGCAGAGCAGCGGCAATATCTCCCCATATATTCAGTGCGTGATGAGCTATTGCAGGTCTGTTGTTTCTTTTGTAGACTTTAGCCTCAGTTATTCAAATTAGTCTTACTTAGGAGTTGTTTTGGAATTTGAAAGGATCGGCAGTTTTGTCTTGAATTTATTGTTTTTAGGGTTAAATTTCATGTATGCTCAAATAAATTAAGCTTGGAGGTTACTTTATTATCTTTTTCTATTGCCAAGTCATTTTTATCGCATTTAGGGGAAAACTCTTGATGTCTCGGAAGTAATCTCAGCATTTTCTTTTGTTTGCTGACCCTCAGTGCTTGAAATGCACAGAATTGGTGGTTTTAACAGTTCCATGAATTGCATTTTCCCCCCAAGTTGAACATAAAAATGGGTTTTTATTCTTAATCTACTTCAAATGTCTATTTGATAGGTAATTCGCGAGAATCAGGTGGTGGTGGTTGTTGGAGAAACTGGCTCAGGAAAGACAACTCAATTGACTCAGGTTTCTTCTTTCAGTACAATATATGAATCAACAAAATTCCTTTAATTTCAATGCTCTGAACTTTTGTAAGGGTGAGCATGTGCCTGATTAACTGGATCTGGTATTTGGATGTTGCTGACAGTACTTGCATGAAGATGGATACACTACAAATGGTACAGTGGGATGTACCCAACCTAGGCGTGTGGCAGCAATGAGTGTTGCAAAGAGAGTCAGTGAAGAGATGGATACTGAGCTAGGTGATAAAGTTGGTTATGCCATTCGTTTTGAGGATGTGACTGGGCCAAACACCATAATTAAGGTAATTAGTTGGTTTCTTTTCAAAAGCAAGCACTTTGAAATCTGTCACTTTACTTACAGGCACTCACTGCTCATGGTTGTCAAAATCACTACATTACTTTTACTGCACAATTTTTTTTTTTTCCCCGGAGTAATAATTTTGCTTGATATAAAGGTTACCCATGTAACTGGTATATGAGTTTTGCCTTGGTCTCTTGTTTCTTCATTTGTGCGATGTAGTTCGGTTCAGATAATATTTCACTTGCTAAACTTGCATCTTCAATTTTACAGTACATGACTGATGGAGTACTTCTGCGTGAAACATTGAAAGACTCTGATCTTGACAAGTACCGGTATGGGAAATTGTGACTTGTATCTCTCTTTTAATCCTTATATATATTATCAGAACGTAACTATTTACCATGACTTGTATAACTGTTGCAGTGTCATTGTGATGGATGAAGCACATGAGAGATCTCTAAGCACAGATGTGCTCTTTGGTATCCTGAAAAAAGTGGTTGCCAGACGCCGTGATTTCAAGCTGATTGTGACATCTGCAACTCTAAATGCACAGAAATTTTCGAATTTTTTTGGAAGGTAACTTTCTCATAGTTTACAAGCATTTTTATATGTTGTCATCTCCTGCACCTAGATAGCTACTTTTTCTTTTCCTTCTGTTTACAGTGTACCAATTTTCCACATCCCTGGGAGAACATTCCCTGTGAATATTTTATACAGCAAAACTCCATGTGAGGACTATGTTGAAGCTGCAGTGAAGCAGGCCATGACTATCCATATAACCAGCGGTCCGGGTGACATTCTTATCTTCATGACTGGCCAAGATGAGATTGAGGCAGCCTGTCATGCCCTTGCAGAGCGCATGGAACAACTCATCTCCTCCTCCAAGAGGGAGGTTCCGGATCTCTTGATACTCCCAATATACTCCCAGTTGCCAGCTGATTTGCAAGCAAAGATATTCCAGAAAGCTGAAAATGGGGCCCGTAAATGCATTGTTGCCACCAATATTGCTGAGACCTCATTGACTGTGGATGGAATTTTTTATGTCATTGACACTGGTTATGGTAAAATGAAAGTTTACAACCCTAAAATGGGTATGGATGCCCTCCAAGTTTTCCCTGTCAGTCGAGCTGCTGCCGATCAGCGTGCTGGACGTGCTGGTAGGACTGGGCCGGGTACATGTTATAGGTTGTATACGGAGAGTGCATACCTGAATGAAATGCTGCCCAGTCCTGTGCCGGAGATCCAAAGGACCAACCTAGGCAATGTGGTGTTGTTGCTCAAGTCTCTCAAAGTTGATAATCTACTGGATTTTGATTTCATGGACCCACCTCCGCAGGATAACATCTTGAATTCTATGTACCAGTTGTGGGTCTTGGGTGCACTTAATAATGTTGGGGGCTTAACCGATCTTGGCTGGAAAATGGTGGAGTTCCCATTGGACCCTCCACTTGCTAAGATGCTCTTGATGGGTGAACAGCTAGGATGCTTAGATGAGGTTTTGACAATTGTATCCATGCTTTCAGTGCCATCAGTATTCTTCCGGCCTAAAGATAGGGCAGAGGAAAGTGATGCAGCAAGAGAGAAATTTTTTGTACAGGAATCTGACCACTTAACTCTGCTTTATGTTTACCAGCAGTGGAAGGAGCATCAGTATCGGGGTGATTGGTGTGGTGACCATTATTTACATGTTAAATCATTACGAAAGGCTAGAGAGGTGCGATCCCAGCTGCTGGATATTCTCAAGACACTGAAAATCCCACTTACATCTAGCGGACACGATTTTGACATTGTGAGACAAGCCATCTGTTCTGCATACTTTCACAATGCAGCAAGATTAAAGGGTGTCGGAGAGTATGTTAATTGCCGTAACGGAATGCCATGCCATCTGCACCCAAGCAGTGCTATTTATGGTTTGGGATATACTCCGGAATATGTTGTTTATCATGAATTGATTTTAACGACAAAGGAATACATGCAGTGTGCCACTGCTGTGGAGCCTCAATGGTTGGCTGAGCTGGGACCCATGTTTTTCTCCGTGAAGGATTCTGATACATCAATGTTGGAGCATAAGAAAAAACAGAAGGAAGAGAAAACTGCAATGGAGGAGGAGATGGAGAACTTGAGGAAGGTACAGGCAGAGGAACAGAGAGAAAGCAAGGAGAAGGAGAAGGAGAAGAGGGCAAAGGAACAGCAACGAGTCTCGATGCCGGGTTTGCGGCAGGGTGGCTCCACTTATCTAAGACCAAAGAAACTCGGCTTGTAAATGCAAATTTTTGTTGCATCAAATTGTTGTATGTTACTGAGTATATGTAGATACTAAAGATAGAACAGATTTTTCTCATTTTTTGTCCTAAAAAATAGTACCAAAAAAAGAAAAAAAAAAAGAAAAAGAAAAAGAGAATAGTAATTGTTGATTTTAGTATTTATGTATGTATTTAACACCCAGGTCAAATGCTTTCATCAAGGTTACTGTGGCTATAAGCATTTTAGAAATGCCGATTTAAGATGTCAAAAAGAATTTATGGAGAAATGATCTGTTTTCCTTTGTTTCCTGCCCTTTCCTTTTGGTCTTTAGATATTGTCATCAGTTCAATAAGGCTTTGAGGCGTAGATATGCAAATGCAATCCTAACTTAAGTAAATTAAAATTTTGGGAATTTCGATACTGAAAAATGTCTTTCAAGGTGAGCTTAATTTTCATAGTTTGGATATTTACACTCACATCTTTGGAATTTTAGCTATTTATAATTAAAATTACTAATATTTGATTCTAAATATGACTTATCTTATAGTGTACATTTATATTTTTCGAGTTTGTCATTAAAATTAAAGGATTACGTGGCGAACCACGATTGGCTGACTTACGACTTTGGCGCTTTTTTCATTCTTCTTTCTTCGTTGCATCTCTCATACATACACGATACATCTAGGGCTCGATTCAGGGCAAAAACGTGTCTCCGTTGGATCTTTACACAACTTTTTTGATTCGCTTTTCACTTATTCCCAGTCTCAAGGTAAGTCTCTTATTCTACTATTGTTAATTTCTCATCTCTATAAATTGTTATTTATTTGTTTTTCTTTTTTAATTTTTTTTAGATTTGAAGGCAGTAGAACCGATCAGTCAAGAAGGAGTTTAACATGGTAATGAAAGTGTTTTTTCTGAAATTGGGTTAAAGTTTAGTGATTTAAGCATTAACATGGGCGTTGATTGAATTTTACAGTCGGCACTCTTCAACTTCCATTCGTTTCTGACAGTTGTGCTGTTGGGAATCTGTACGTGCACTTATTTGAAGATGCAATTTCCAGCACTCCTTGAACAGAGAACTGGGTATTTTTCCTAATGTCAATTTGATCAGTTATTTTTAATTGATTGCGTCAGTTCAGGAAGCTTGTGTGAGGAACTTCGATGCTTTTTATTTTTTTAATAAATTAATAAATTTAGAATTTATCAATTTTTGTGTGTGTTGGATGAATTTAAACGTGGAGAATTTAGTATAGATCATCCCTTCGGAAGTCTAAGGTCTTGGATTGGTTGCCTGAGTTTAGCATTTGCAGTGGTGCATGTACCACTTTGGTGGGTAAACTTACTACTGCTTTGAAGAAATATCAAGCGTGTCGCATTTTGACTTTAGGAAATTCCTCTTACTTTTGATTTGAGCAGTGCAAACTTGTGCTTAGCATGGGTCGGTTATTGTTGTTCTCTCTTGTGTTTGCTTGGTCTCCTGGTTGTTCCACTTGAAATGGCAACAGTGGGAACTAACAACTATAAAATGCTTATCTGATAGGTTTCGTGGTTTCTTCTGGAAAGCAGCCAGGATAGGTAGGCTTCTCTAGCTAAATGCTTTATAAATTTTCGGTTGGACTATAGACTACAATGCGTTTTCCTTTTGCCTTTTTATTTTCTGCTTGTGGTCGGTGGAATTTGTTCATGGATTTTTATCAGATGGAAGGCATGTTTAACGTTAGTAGAAGTAGCATAAAATTTTTGTCAATTACTCGTACCATCAATATAGATGTCTTGTGTTTGTGCGATGAGCTCAAAGATCTGGATTTTAATGTCTAAAGCCAAAATTCTTTCCTTGGGTCAGATTTATCTGTACAACTGATTTCCTGTATTCGTAGAGGTTAGTGATTGATTCAGGAAGTTTCAGAACGACTATTGTATAATTACCAGGAAGATGAAAGTAAAGTGAAACATAAATAGACCTATATTTTCTTTCCCTCAATATATAGGAGAAGGAAAATGTAAACAAGGACATGACTATGGGCTTTGGAATCAAGTTAAGGATTAGAGTTCATCAAATAAAGGAGTAATAAATAAAATGAATATGAGGTGGGTGCACCACAGTGAAAATTTCATTGAATGTGGCAAGTTGTCAAACTATTTTGAAAGCTAGTCCGGGGAAGGATATTGATGCACCACTTGTTATAGGAGTCCTGCTATGTTGCTAAAAATGCATGTCTTTGTTAGACTCATTGTAATAACCGAGGTTTTCCTAGTTTTTAGTATAATGGAGACTAAGTTGTCTTAGTTTGGCTGAATTTTATTGTGAATGATCAAACCTTTGGATCCTGGCCCATAAAGCACATTTGAGGTTTTGCAGCTTGCATAATTGTGTCCATTATAATACAACAGGCTGATCCTTGTGCTGAAACAGGTGAGCGTTTGAGCCCCTGGGTTGCTGTAGGATGCTTCACGATGGGTGTGTCAATAATCTTTTTCTGAGCAACAAGCTTTTTGTATATTTTCAGAACTTGGATCTTTTTTCCATGTGGGCATTTTTTCCATGTGGGAGAATATGTAACTCATCATATATAATGTACTCAAATGGTTTTTATGATAATATGATTATCTGTAGACACTCTTTTGAGACCTCTGTACTATCTTTTTTTGAAGGCATACCATCATTCTTTTACAATTTTGTCTATTGGTGATGCATAATCTTAGAGGAATTATCAATTTTAGTTAGTATAATATCATATGACTATTGGTAACTTTTTCGGGACAGATAAATATCATGTTCAACGTCTAATTGCTTTTATTCTACTATCTAAGAACTTGAAAACCAGAGCCTTCGAATATGACAAAAAAATAGTGGGTGTCTGATAGGGACCTAGGTACTTAAGTGGCTCGACTCTCCCTCCTCAACAGCTAGCTTTTGGTGGTGGGTTCTCCAAGTGCTTGGGTGCGTAGGTGGTGACGTCGGCATTTCAGTGTTCGTCCGGGATTAGTCAAGGACTAGTACACGGCCAGCCTGTGTGGGCACTGGGGCTACAGAGTGTAGTAGAATGTTAGGATCCTAATTGCAAGGTAGGTATCGAACTTGAATCCCACATTGGAAGCATGAACTTCTTTTTTGGGATTTATAACGCTCTGGGCTCTCCCATTTCAATAACTAACTTTTAGAGTGTGGTTCTCCCAAGGTTCTTATTAGTGTCTAAAGAAGAAAAATGAGTCATGAAGGATTAATTTTTCTTTTGGATAAATGGTCATTGGACATTCACTAGTGACTAGTGACTCATTTTATGCAATCTTGATTTAGATGATTTATATTTATAACCTCCTAATTTGTTTACTTTCTGGGAGGTTGGAGCGGTGGGTTTCCTTGATGATAGTCTCACCAATATTAACTTCTATTTGTTCCCCAAATAGTTGATACGACTAGAAGCTTCATTGGTGTGTCAAAGATGCATTATGATTTTACTGTTTTTCTATAGCAAACTCAGTAGAGAGAAAGGCTTTAAGTTGCCGTTCTCAATATTTACATAAACATGGTATGTTGTTGATACAACCAATGAAATATACGAGAAGATGAGTGAGAACAAGCATAACATCAACCAGAAATTAGGGCAGTGGGGGATTTTAATCTCACAGGTATGCAAGCAATTATGTAAATTGTGAACTTATGTTTGAATCTCTTCAAGATCAAAACCTTCCCTTCTCCCCAGCTCAAAACAGATAGGATTATCTTCTTCATTGGTTCCTCCTTGACGGGTTTCTCCTGAGTGCTCTCGTTAGTGACCCTAACTGTCTCTACATGGCTTTCTTCCTCTTCTCCTCCCCATTTAAGAGGATAGCTCCTCAGGAAGACCCTTCTGTTGTTGTAGTCCTCATAGCGAAAGCTCCTTGTTCTCAGCCCATCTCCCTCCATGACCCTGCACTCCACAGCTTCAGAATAAGTTCTCTATGGTGGGACTGAAGCTGCCTCTTATACAGAGAGAAGAGAGCTGGGAATTCAGTAAAAGACAGGAAGATGAGAACAGAACAGAAACAGACGAAAGTCATAGTAAAGAAAGTAAATGCTTATTATTTAATTAATGCTCTGTCGTTCTGATCTATGCTTTCTGTGGTCTTGCGATTTTGATGCTGGTAAATTTTAATCTCTTGTGGTGCTGATTACAGATTACATCCAGGCTCTGACCAACTTTCCTAGAGTAAAGTGAGTGCTAAACTACAAAAATGTCAAATTATGTTCTTGTTTAATACCCCTCTTATGACTTCATATTGTTGAATATGCTCCTCTTATTCTCCCCACAAGAGCAAATACACAACGCTTATCGTTCTTATTTAGGAGATCTCCATTGGTAGCGTACGAAATATCTGGAGCTTGACAGGTGCTTCGAATATGCATATTTGATGACCTTGGACCAATGAGGCGCAGACACGTAGAGTGAAAAGAAAGAGGCCTAGGCAACAATTTCAACGTAGTTGATCTTGTCTTGTCATGTTTGACGACAAAATAAAAATAGTTTGCCGTTGAGGGATCCTTAGGTATCCCCCCACCCACCCACGCCACGGCCAAGGCACGTTGAAAACGACAACCCTCTATCAAGATGACAAAAACGCTTTTGAAACGTGTTTGGTACTTTAATATAGAGTTTTATGTTTAGTCTTCAAATCTATAATTTCCCTAGACAATTGCTTTAAGATGCGATGATCATTATCAATGGTAAGAAAACGGAGTTTACCATCTTATTGTTTAATGATGAATGTTAGAGCATTATAAGATGTGTGAAGAGGAAATGCAATTGTTGGTCATATGAAAATGAACCAAATGAGAAAACTTTTTTTTTTTTTTAACTGATTTCACAGGACTGAACAAAAGGAAAGAGAAAGAAATTAAAGTAGCGATGAAATTACTTGCTTCCACTTCACCAGCAAATTTTAGAGATAACATGATTGCTTTGTTGCTTCATTTTGACTTCGATAACCACCATGCACTAGTTTTGTCATTACTTTCAAGTTATTGTACATCTGGTGAGTGGTGAACTTTGTGAAGGAAAAACAAAACATCTACAAATCCAATTTGAGCATGGTAAGAATCCCTCGGCCCATTGTCTAAGTCAGGTTTAAATATCTGTAATCAAATTTATAAGATGTGGTCTTAACTTAGAATTTCATAAATAAAAGACAATTGAGAAATGGCCCACAAAATTACAAAATTGCTACTCCAATCGTGTAGTGCCACTAAAGTTGAACAAATGGTTTTGTTAGCGTCAATTTGTGCATAGTTATCAAAGCTCATCTTGCAAGTGGTCGATCATAACAATGAATATCAAGAATTAATAACCCGGCAAACCCTCAGACTGTGAAGTGAAATGTAACCACCAGATAGAGACATAAATAAATTTAAGTGCTACTCCCCAATTCTGCAGACAGTTAGACGTGGACCTTTTGCCGATCAATGCGGGCAATATTTATCAACTCAGCAATAATAGTCAAAGTATCAACACACTTTTCAAAAGAAACAAGATTTTTGCTCCATTCCCCTCTGATTTCTTGGCCAATGACAACAGTTCAAATTGTAGGAAGCACAAGAGATAGGACTATTATTAGCTCAGTAAATATAAAGCTTTCTTAAGAAAATAATGTAATCAACCAAAAAGCTACTTTTTCGTTATTGTCTTGTTGCAGGCTTGCAGCAATTTAAAAAATTTAATTAATAAAACAAAAAAATATATATCTATAAATATAAAAGTAAACAAAGGGTCCCATTTCTGCAAATGTCATTACTTCGCTTTCAAGACCAATCAACTTCCCCTCCAGATTTTAGTTGTGTAACAACTTTATTTCCTTCAAGCATAAAGCCAACGAACAGTGTGTCCTCTCTCTCTGGCTGTTAGATATACAGAGTTCTGAAGTTGTTTTCAATGATGAACAGAGTTTAGAGTCCGGTTGAAGGGATGGGTAATTGTGTTTCAGTTAATAAGAGCACAGACATGAAAGTTGCAGTCCAGATTGAGTCATCCACTGAGGAGAAAACAGCCAAAACTGAGCAAATGCAAAACACTGTTGGACAAGCTTTCTTGCCTCAAACGTCAGCGGTGGAACACGTGCCTAGTTTTCGAGACTTGAGTAAGATTCTAACTTGGTTTACTTGATTTTTAATTTCTTTTTCTACAATTTTGGTGGTTATATGATTGTGAGAGCTTTGTATGGTTTGATCCAAATTTAAAGGGGTTCAAGTTGATTGAATTTCTTGATTATGTAAGTATGAGCTTTTGTTGTGGTTGATTGTTATTCTGTCCGGTCATCTTCAGTGGCAGCAGAAACAGTCAGCTCAGTCACATGCAGTTTATTATTATTATTATGTTTAAAACAACGAGTGTTTGTAATCAAAACTGACAATATAGTGAGGTGCATACAGGTAGTATTGTTGAATTCGTAAGGATTGTTGTTGTAGATTTGTGTCAATTTCTTCATTGTTTGGTTAAGAGGCCTCTGCCAAAAGTGTTTTGAATATTTTGAAGTACTGTTGAAATATCCATTATTCTGTACAGGTAGTAAAGAAATGTTTTTCGATTCTCAACCCTGGTTAGACTCTGATTGTGAAGATTACTTCAGTGTCAATGGTGGTAAGATTTTGTTGCCGAAATATTTTCTCTTTACTTATTGAATTTACTTGGATCTTCTCTGGACAAACATTGCTGAAGCCTTTTCACTTTCGACCAAGTTTTTTTTACTAGCTTGTGACAGTGCAGATCTTACCCCATCTCTTGGCAACACTCCAGTCCACCCGAAAAGCTTCACAGGAACTCCTCAATGTGATAAAATTCATTATGCTGAAAGCACGCCCAATTCCATGGGTCAACCTTCTCCTACTACTACCGAGATGAAAAAACTGATCGAGCTCTTTAGTTTCAGTGATGATGAGGGTAATGGGGATCAAAATTTACATGGCCAGCAAGAAGCCAAACCAACCATTATTGGCCTCCCACTGAAATGCGCAAGTAGAAGTCCTTATGAATCAGTAACAGATTCTGTTTATAGCAGTGAAAGAACTCCTTACGGAGATTCCAATGCCAGGAAAGAGAAATCATCCCAATCTGCTCAGTGCTGCATTCCAAGCTTGATGCGCAGCCTAAGCTTTACAGAAAGGAAAAAAAGGCTGAGTTCTGCCAACAATAGTAGATGGTAATTCAAGTTCTTATACCATCTATCTTTCAGAAGTTTTACTTCTGAACTATCTTCAGTTTGTCTTTGTTGGCCGAAATGTAGAGTGAATAATGAACTAAAGTTTTTTGTATAGACTATAATGTGCAAGTACTTAGTGTTTATCTTTATCTTTTTTTTTTTTTTTTTTTTGAAGTTTTTTGTTTNACTATAATGTGCAAGTACTTAGTGTTTATCTTTATCTTTTTTTTTTTTTTTTTTGAAGTTTTTTGTTTCATGTTACGCATTTCATATTTTGTAGAGTTTTGGAATCAGCTGCAGTTATGATAGATTTATGATGACATCTAATATAAGAATTACTTTTTTGATTCTTCTGGAAGAAAATCTGTTTGAATCTTCGTTACAATTTACCTTAATCTGGAAATTTATGAGATAGAAAGTGAAGTTTGTTGGTTCTTGACAGAGGTAGCAAACACAGTTTCACAGAATACATAAAAAACTTTTTACAATTTTGTATATAAATGCGATTCCTGGAACCAGTTATAACAAAGGTTCATTATCCCTGCCAACATGATACATTAACTGCAACAACCATTGACCACAAGATACAAAGATTAGAAAGTGGAAAAAAGAAAAACAAATAGAAAGAGAGAAAAACAATCAACCCAGATGATGGCCACTGAAACTGATTTCAACTTTCTCCTGTATTATTTCAACTTTTCTTTTCCAACGTTCATTGTCTTTTCCTGGCGACTTACGTTGCTAATGTTACTGCAATGACCATACAACAAATTGATGATGTAAGATCTAATAGAACTGAAAAGAAAAGATGAGATTGTAAAAGTTGGAGATCATTTGTACCTCTGTCACCATTGACTTGTCCATCTTTCGACATTTGCTTTCTTCTTAATTGAGTCACATTAACCGCAATGATAACCAATAGCTTATCCTTCATCTCATTGACAAACCTAAAATAGGCATGTCTCCAAGACAGTTTAATAATCAGAGTTCCACAAAACAGCCCAGAATCCTACAAGGAATCCCAGTCCCATACTAACATAGAAACCGTAAAGCATCAAACCCATCTTCATTCTCCACTTCTCCATCCTTGTCCGCATCCCCGGTGACAGATGAGCAGTTTGTTGTCAATGGAGGACCACAGAGGTTAGGATTACCTTAATAAGTGGAGGGATCGATCTAGAAATTGGTTGGATGATGGGGTTGGTCCTGACAAGTTGTTCTACGACAAGTTCAAACGGTTCAGATTAGTCATAGAAGTCATGCTTGGAGGTATTGTGCCTGAAAGATGGTTCCAGAAGAGGTCAAGAAATTCCAACGGTTGCAAGCTTCCAATACTCCCCTGAATTTTTCCAGTCAGATGGTTCCATGATAGATTCATTGAATTCAAGTATGAGAGATTTGTTATCTCTTCCGGTATCTCTCCCATCAAGTTATTGCTTGAGAGGTCTATGAAACTTAGAAGTGAAATCATCTTCGTATATTCATTTTGTGTTCCTTTAACAACCAACTCCAAATGTTGAGAGAATGGTATTTGTTGGGTCGAGGGAAATGACTTGAAGTAAGTGCCTGGATGTTTCAGAGCTTCCAAACGGCCAAGACATCTAGGGTTGGAACCCGATATATTATTATGTGAGAGGTCCAGAATGTGGAGACGGGGTAACTGACAAAGTTGTTCAGGAATGTTTCCGGTTAACATGTTGCCTTGAAATCCTAAGTGACGAAACCGGAATTTGTTTCCGGCAATTGGTTCAGTTCCAAAAAATCTATTTTCTCCAAGATCAAGTGCAAACACGCCTGTTCAATTCTTTAAGGACAGAGAGAGCTCTCCCGAAAGATTGTTACTTCTCAGTTGCGACCAGATGGAGCTTGGAATGGCTCCAGATAATCTGTTTTGGACAGGTCTAACACCATCAAATTGTTTAGGCCCAGCCAGTTTGAAGGGATTTCTCCTAACAGATAATTGTATGACACGTTGAGAAAAGATAAATCCTTCATGTCTCTAATGGAAAGTACAATGCCACCACTCAGAAAGATTTTAGAAAGATCTAGGCTCCTTGATATTGACATTTCATCGCCGATATTTATAGGAATCAATCCAGTAAGTTAATTGTTCCTCAATAAGAGATGGGTCACATTTGACCAGAGTGGGAGAGAACCCTCTAAACGGTTGAATCCCAAATCAACCCTCGCATGACTATAAACATTTATCGACTTGGGAAGCTCTCCTCTTAATTGATTATCTGAAAGATCCAACCACCAAACTCTTGGTGATAATATATTCCAAAACCACTCAGGTATGATGTCTGAAATTCCAACTTTTGAGACTGCTAATTCCTAAAGATTTACCTGAGTTCCAAGCCAAGAAGGAAATTCAGGACCCAATTGGCAATTGCTGATTGATACGGAATATAGACTGAAGGGAGCAATCCAATCGTGTCTCACATTGAAAACAAAATTACTTGTGATTGTGGATGATAAGGAAAGATAATTTAATCTTGTGACATTCTGAAAATGATTTTCAGTGATGATACCATTCCATGAGGTTTCATAAAGATCCAATGAATGTAACTCTATAAGCTTTCCAATAGTTCCCGGGATGGTCCCATTCATCAGGTTAAAGGATAGGTCCAGTGCCTCGAAAAGCGACAGATTTCCTATAGATGCTGGAAGTGGATCTCAGAATGAGTTTTGAGGGAGCAGAAGAGATGCAAATACCTAAAGGTTCCCAAAGAATCAGGCAAAGTACCGCCCAGTTTATTTTGACTCAAATCCAAGGTTTCCAAGGTACTGTTACTGCATCCAGACAAAATCTTTATGAAATCTTCTATTTTACCACTGATATGATCCCTTGAAAGATCTAAAGTACTCAAGTTGCATAGGTTTCCCCATGGAACCTGAAAGTTCACATTTACTAAGTTCAACTGTCACTAAGTGAACTTATATTAAACAACCATTGAGGTACCGGAGAGCTGAAGTTGTTATAAGATAGATCAAGGATGGAGAGCGAAGTAAAATTAACCAATGGAAGAGAATAGGGGAGATTATTGAGTTTGCAGCTGCTTAATTGCAGCTCCAGAAGTGAAGCAAGCATATGTACATTTTCTATCCAAGTAGTTGTTGCCTTACAGTGGTTCAACCCTTCTAACGGAGGTCTTTCAGGGAATAGAGACGAAAGCCAGTTTAAATCTGAGACCCATAGACTACTGAGATCTGAATATGAATAGTTAGTGAGATCAAGGTACTCTGAGTTTGACAGATTCCCAAGACTTTGGGGAACCATTCCAGTGAAGGATGCTTGGGAGAGGTCAACGTACTTCAGATTCTTAATGGAACCTATAAAATCTGGAATCGTTGTTCCTTCAGAAATGGTGTTGCTCAGGTCCAAGTAATTTATATTTGTCAAGTTAAGCAAAGGACTTAACATACTGCGGTTGACACATCGTAAACAGATGTGATTCAGGGAAGAGAGACCAGAGAGCCAGTTAAATCCGAGACAAATAGCCTGCCGAGATGTGAATATCTAGTGAGATCAAGGTACCCTAAATTTGACAGATTGCCAAGACTTGGGGGAACCATTCCACCGAAGGATGGTCGGGAGAGGTCAAGGTACTTCAAATTCTTAATTGAACTTATAAAATCTGGAATTGGTGTTCCTTGAAATTCGGTGTGGCTCAGGTCCAAGTAATTTAAGTTTGTCCCACCAAGATTCTTGTTAGTTGCTGCTCCATTTCCTTGGACTAGATTAAAAAAATACAGTGTTTTGAGGTCAATGCTAATAACATTGCCTGTCAGGTTGCTGCAGCCTACACACAGTCCAGTTGCAGCAGTCATCACCAACCCAGGATGAAAGCCAACCTGAAGTATCTGTGAGACCTTCTTTGAATTTGAGGAGAGCTTCCCTCTCCATCTCAATACAACTGAAACTCCAAGCACTGGAATTGGACCGTTTTGCTTCTAGAAGCAGAGATTTAGTTTAACAAAAGAAGGAAAAGAACAATACCTAGAAAGTTGGAATTCCTGCAGGCCATTTCTGCTTTCAAGTTCCAATGTGGCAAAGACATAGATAGACTTTCTTGATCACTTTATTAAGTAGACCTTTCAACTCTAATTTCTAACATTCCTTGTCATATTGATCATTAAAAATTAATAAAAAGTGAAATTATTGGCTTCCCAATAGTGTTTTAATTAAGCCAATTATAAGCTTGGTTGAATGAATTCAACTTGCCAAGCCAACCTAATTTTCTACTTAACAAAATTTCTAAAAATTTGACCCTGACCTCATAAATAGGTAGAAATTCTTTGTCCTAATTTATATTCAACTCAATCTGTGAGGTCCCATCGTAGACTTCACATTGCTGATTAAGGGAATATTTTTTTGGAAAGCCATCTTCATCTACACGTTTGTGAGTCAATTATAATAAGCGCTGACACTTTCGTCCAGGGCTTGACGACTAAGAGATGAGCGTTGAAGAAAAATGAGAATTGATTTACATGTAAAACTCAGAGTACAACAGGAAAAATCAAACATTTTAAGCTGAATCTAACAATACATGTAAATGAAGTCATGTCTTTTGAAAGAACTGGACAATAGACTTCCAGTTTGGCCTACTTATACATGCGCTACGACATGGTTTATGAGCCCGGGCAGCTTCCGGCTAGAGAGTTGAGAGGTCCAAATCATGACTTCTTGAAACAATACACAAATGAAGTCATCAAATCTCTCTATGTAATAGATTAAAGAGGAGGAAAAACAAAGCCTTCAAGCCAAGTTAGTATTTGAAAACAAATAGCGGGAAAGTGAAGGGAGAATATCATGTAAAACAGTAACATATGAAGAATTTTCGTGATTTTAAATGTGTATAGCATACAATATAAAACTGAAAGCAGAAGAAAAACTGCAGAAAAGTTAAACGAACATTCCTTGTCAGTGGAAACAACACTTAAATTCCCAGCAACAGAATAGTACCATCTGGATTCAACGTTCAAGGAGAGAAATTAATCATAAACATGCCGGAAACTCTCGTACATAAAACTATTGATTTCTGCCACTGAATCTGCTTATGACACGAGAGGTGATTGCTCTGGGTTGCCATTCAGACATTGGAAAATGGAAATGCGTTAAGCGGAGAAGTTGTTAAGAGTCAGTTATTTTCTGTTATGAAATCAGACCTAGTCAGCAGAGGTCAGGTAGTCGGTTAATCAGTTAATCTGTTAAGACCAGTCAGCATTGTTGTTATACTTTTAGTAGGTTTATAACTTCCAGGAGACATCAAGAGATTCCAACCGTTGCAAGCTTCCAATAGGTATTTTCCCAGTCAGTTGATTCCGTGATAGATTCAAGGAACCCAAATCTGAGAGATTCGTTATCTCTTCCGGCATCTCTCCCATCAAGTTGTTGCCTGAGAGGTCCATTACACTAAGAATTGAGATCATCTTCGTATATTCATTTTGTCTTCTTTTCACAACCAACTCCACATGTTGAGAGAATGTTATGTGTCGGTTTGAGGGGAATGACTGGAAGTAAGTGCCTTGATATTTGAAACCTTCCAAATTTCCAAGACATCTAGGAATGGACCCTGATAAATAATTGTGAGAAAGGTTCAGGATGTGGAGACTAGGGAATTGACATAGTTGTTCAGTAAGTTTTCTGGATAACATGTTGCCCCGAAGTCCTAAGTAAAGAAACGAGAATATGTTTCCGATAATCGGTACAGTTTCAAAGAATCTATTTTCTCCAAGATCAAGTGCAAACAAGCCCGTGTAGTTCTGTACGGACAGAGAGAGCTCTCCCGAAAGATTGTTACTTCTCAGTTGCAACCAGATAAGTAAAGGCAGTGAGCAGATGGAGCTTGGAATATCTCCAGATAACCTGTTGTTTGACAGGTCTAAGACCATCAATTTGTTTAGCCCACCCTGCCAGTTTCAAGGAATTTCTCCTGACAGATAAATGTATGACAAATCGAGAAAAGATAAATTATTCATTTGTCCAATGGATGATCGAATGCTACCATCTAGGTTCTCTATTGTTGACATTTCATGACCGATACTTTTGGGAATCGGTCCTGTGAGTAAATTGTTCCTCAATGAGAGATTTGACACATTTGACCACAGTGGGACAGAACCCTCTACACTGTTGAATCCTAGATCAATCCATGCGTTGATACCGACACTTATCGACTTGGGAAGCTCTCCTCTTAACTTATCGGAAAGATCCAACCACCAACATTTGGTGATAAAATTCTCCAAAACCAACCAGGTATGATGTCTGAAATTCCAACTTTTGAGAGTGTTAATTCAGAAAGATCAACCTGAGTTCCAAGTCAAGACGGAAATGCAGGACCCAATGGACAATTGCTGATTGATATGGTATTTAGACTGAAGGAGCAATCCAACCATGTCTCATATTCAAGATCAAAGAGTTGATGTTGCTTGTGGTTGTGGTTGATAAGGAAAACTGATATAATCTTGTTAGATTCTGAAAAAAAATTTTCAGTGATAACACCATTCCATGTGTTTTCGTAGAGATCCAATGCATATAACTCCGTAAGTTGTCCAACAGCATCCGGGATGGTCCCACTCATCTGGTTAAAACATAGGTCCAGCGCCAGCGAAGTGACAGATTTCCTATAGATGCTGGAAGCGGACCTGAGAATGAGTTTTGGTAGAGTCGAAGATACTGCAAAAACCTGAAGGATCCCAACGAGTTAGGTAAAACACCGCCCAGTTTATTTATAGTCAAATCTAAGGTTTCCAAAGTACTGTTACTGCATCCTGACAAAATGTCTATAAATTCTTCTATTTCACCACTGATATTATTCTCTGAAAGTTCTAAAGTACGCAGGTTGCATAGGTTTCCCCGTGGAGCCTTGGGAATGGAACCTGAAAACCCACTTCTATATAGTTGGAGAGACACAAGTGCACTTACATTGAACAACTATTGAGGTACTGGAGAGCTGAAGTTGTTTTAAGATAGATCAAGGATAGAGAGTGAAGTAAAATTAACCAATGGAAGAGTGTAAGGGAGATTATTGAGTTTGCAGCTGCTTAATCGCAGCTCCAGAAGTGAAGGAAGCATATTTACATTTTCTATCCAGGTAGTTGTTGCCTTACTGAGGTTCAACCCTACTAAACGGAGGTGTTTCAGGGAATAGAGACTAGAGAGCCAGTTTAAATCTGAGACCCATTGAATACTGAGATCTAAATATGAATAGGTAGTGAGATCAAGGTACTCTTAAGTTTGACAGATTCCCAAGACTTGGGGGAACCATTCCAGTGAAGGAAGCTTGGGAGAGGTCTAGGTACTTCAAATTCTTAATTGAACCTATAAAATCTGGAATTGATGCTCCCTTAAAATTGTTGGAACTGAGTTCCAAGTAATTTAAGTATGTCAAGTTAAGCAAAGAAGGGTTCAACGTACCACCAAGACATAAAGCTGCTGCTTCACTTCCTTGACCTGAATCACAATAGTCTAGTGTTTTGAGGTCAATACTTACAACATTTCCTGTCTGGTCACACATAAAACTATGATTTCTGCCACTGAAAAGGCTTAGGACACTACACATGATTGCTCTAAGTTGCCATTAGAAATTGTGCAATGGAGATAGATAATGATATTACATTCTTTCCTCTAGCTCTTTGAAGTTTCAACTTTTCTCTTGCAAGTTACCAGCACTTAAAATTACGTTGGGCATGAAAGTCTACATAAATACATCTGCCTATCTTGTGTGCCAGCTTGCATATAAGAAGAAATCCCATACTGAATAATTCTTTATGTGAATTGAAGGTAGGGATAGGAATTAAAGGACGGACCAGCAGAATTAAACTCTAATCGGACGAATTTGGGTATAAATCTCGGATGGTTCTAGACACAAAATTTAAACCTGCCATGATTCTGGGTCAATTTTGGGTTTAAGTAGACCAGAATTTTAAAATTAATAATTATTATTTTTAACAAAACATGAAATTGAAAAAACTTTAGTTTTACTCGAAATTACATAATTTTCATAACCTAAAACTAATCCTAATCACTAATGTTTTATTATTACTTTTAGTTGTTTGATAAACTTAATTTTTAGACCTTTTCTTTACATCGAAAAGAAAAAAAATCATTAAAGTAAAAAGAAGAAAAATTTCACTACAGTAATATGATAAAATATTTTATTAAATAAAAATATAAACAAATTAGGTAATTATATTATAAATTAACATAACATACGATGATTGAATCTGCAGATTAATTATATTTTGTGTTTGTAAAAAAGTTTAGTTTTACATTAATAGCTAAGGAATTGATCTAGAACTGTCTCGCCGATTTGAAGATGAATCGCGCTATTACTGCACACTTAGAATCCACCTCTTGTCATCCCTAATTGAAGTTTATCTAGCCAACCGATAATATTGAAAGACACTGTCTTGAATTTTAGTAACATGCGAACAAAATTCATCCATTAGTTTAAAGGACAATTAAACAAGGCACGTTAAAAGTATAATTTCTACATAATTTCACGTCTGCTCAAAGAGTGATCAGCTATGTTCAAATCATGTCCAACAAGCAACAATTAGAAAAGAAAAGAAAGGAAGCAGTAATGGATAATATTGCTGGACAAATCTATGTAATTTACGAGTGAAACCAAGTCCGTGTATTCATTTAATCTTCCTATAAAAAACGACTCCGTATGCTGGTTGAAAGATTGCTGATGGGTTGAGGGTAGCGATTAAAAGTAAGATCTCTTTCTTTTCAAGGCTGTAAAGTTGCGTATACATCTCGGGATTGATCCTGATAAATTGTTGTGCGCAAGGTCCAAGATGTGGAGATAAGGAAGCTGACACAACTATTCAGGTATATTTCCTGTTAACCTGATGTCCCGTAGGCCTAAATACGACAGGAAAGGAAAGTAATCTGCAACAGATTCTGGTATGGTGCCGGAGAAACTAATCTCTCCAAGATGAAGAGGAAACAAGAGTGTCCACTTTTTCAAAGATGAAGAAAGATCGCCGGAAAGATTATTACGTCTCAACGTCAATGTATCAAGTGAAAGTAGTGAGGACATAGAGCTTGGAATACCACCAGATGGACTGTTGTTTGATAGGTCTATGAATCTCAGTTGTTTCATACCCTGCCAGTGCAAGAGGATTTCTCCCGACAGATTATTGCTTGATAAATCAATAAATTCCAAATTTCTCATTCTGCCTATGGTTGGGGGAATGCTACCATTTGTGAGATTCAGGAAAGATCCAGGTATCCAGTTCTGATATTTTAGAGCCAATGTTAGAAGGAATTGGTACGGAAATTAAAATTTTCCTCAAAAAGAGACTTCACACGTTTGACCAGATAGGGATTGGACCCTCCAAATGGTTGAAGCCCGATTTAACATCTTCTCCAAAACCATAAGATATCGAGCTTGGGATCTTACCCCTCAATTGGTTGTTGGAGAGATCCAAACACCAAATCTGTGGTTATAAGCTCCAAAAACAGTCAGGTATGGTGTCTGAAAAGGCAACGTTTAAGAGTATTACTTGTTGAATCTGTTTCAGTTTTGAGCCATTCAGGAAGTGCTGGACCTAATCGGCAACTATATATTGCAATGAAAATTAGATTGATGGGAGGAACCCAGAGAATTCTTCGTGGAAGACGAGGAAAAATCAAGCAATTCTGTAAGATTCCAAAATGAATGTCGCATACTACACCTTCCCATGAATTTCCAGGAAGTTCAAGCTTATTTAACTCTGTTAATTGGCCTACACTGTCCGGAATTGTCCCATTCAACATGATGATCTAATCTCCGGATTCGTGACATAATCCCCAGGGAATTAGGTAAATTCCCACTTAGTTTATTTTCACTTAAATTCAATTCCTCTAAGGCAGTGTTGTTGCACTCAGACAAAATCTCTATTAATTCTTTTATTTCACCACTAAAATCATTTGATGATAGATCTAACGAAGACAAGTAGGATAGGTTTCCCTTTGAAATTTCGGGAATGGAAGCTAAAAGTCCGTAATCATGAAGAGAAACACTCACAAGGGTAGTTATATAAATAGCCATTGAGGTATTGGAGAACTGAAATTGTTCTTAAAAGAGATCAAGGACAGACTGCAATGTAAAATTTACAAATAGAAGAGACTGTGGGAAATCCTGAAGTTCACAGATAAACCAAGTGCAACTCCAGTAGTGAAGAAAGCATATTAACAGATTGCAGCCAATAAGGTGTTGATTCACTTAGGTTTAGACCTCCCAAATCAAGATATTGCAAGGACCAGAAAGACTGTTTAAGTTGGAAACCCTACTATAATTTAGATAAGCAAAAGTGGAGAGATTAAGATAAACCGGTTTGACAGATTTCCTATATGGGGGGAAACCATTCCAGAGAAATTTGCCCTGGAGAGATCAAGGTATCTCAATTTCTTAGTTCATCAATAAAATCCGGAATAGTAATTCCCTAGAAATTGTGGCCCTTCAGGTCTAAGTAGATCAAGTGTCAAGTTAATCAAAGAAGGATTTAACTTACCGCCCAGAAATGCTAATTATAACGTGCTGCTCCACTTCCTTCATCTGGATCACAGGAATCGGTCGTCTGGAGTTCTAGCTTGAGAACGTTAATTAACTGTATGGTTGGTACAGTCTACACCCATCCAGTTGCGACAATCTTCACCAACCCAAGAAGAAAGCCAACCTGAAGGATCTTTAAGACCCTCTTTGAACTTGTGCAGGGAGCCCTCTCCGTGACAATGCATCCTACAGAGGAGATTCCAGCACTAGAATTGGACCATCCAGCTATTTTCTGACAACCAACATTGAAGATTCCTACAATTAAAATTCCCGTGTATCATATCTCTAAAAATTGCGGCAAATTGAGGATCCTAATTGTCCAAACAAATATATGCAGACAATATATGGCCTCAGCTTTTTTGATGAGATTAATTTATAACATCATTAAACTTTTGCGCCCACTTTTAAGCTACTCGATCATTCTGCTGAGGACACGTCAAAGGACTTCTAAATAAAATGACTCTCTTGTAGTGTAGCACAGGCACTTGAAGTCAACAATAAGAGAGGAGTCCTCTGAGCTATTCAATGAGGCAAGAGATGGTTATTTTGAAAGGACTTTATTAAATAGTAACCAAAGTTAATGCTTAGCATAATATTGTTGACGTGGTTGCGAGGTTTGATAGTGGAAAATTTGCCTAAAGTTTAGTCATTTTGACTTAAATTAAAATGTTAGACTCTCATTATTTTTGTGTGTTTTTATATTTTATTGTTGGTTTTAGTAATTTTTACTTATTTATATTGTAGGTGAAAGATTGAGAAAGAATCAAGTAAAAGAGAGGACAAAATGTGAAGAAATCAGAAAAGAAATTCAACAAATCAAGTTTAGTTTTTTTGTAAGAACACCTCTTAGTATTTTGGGTACAACTTCTTTTTTCGATATCAAAATAAGGTGATTCAGGTGGCATTGGAAAGCTAAGAGACAGAGCTACAACTTTTTTGTTTACGACTTTTTCAAATTCCAAACTTATTTTTGTCAGACAGAGAGTTCGCGCGGCGGCACGAAACCATTTTAAGCCGCGGTGCGAAAACGAGAATTTGCGTAATTTTTTCCTTTTCAATTAGGGCAACATATCTTAATATATGTAACGTACCAAAATTTGTTTTTATTTGTTTTAATAATAGTTCTATTTTGTTGTTTGTTTCAAATAAGAATTTTATTTATTTTAGGAAGCATATAATTAATTACTCT
>JANKKB010030184.1:0-69038 GCA_026225775.1 Bursera palmeri
TTTTTTAAGGTTTTCCATCTTCTGGAGTGATTGGTAATTTTCTTTTGTAGATAAACTAGATCTGTAATTTATTATAATGCCATGAGAAATTTATACTGATATTTGATTTATTTTTAGTACATCCTTAAGATTATGATCACGTGTTTCAATTGCATATGTTTGTTTTATAAAATAATGTGACAACTAATTTGTTTTGATATGTGATATATTTAATTTGTTTGATATGTGACAACTATTTGTGCTTTCAGAACTCATAATAGAATTGTAGTGTTTTTGAGCATGCAATCATCAATTTAATAATTGGCTGCTGCTGTCACTGTCAAGTCTTGACTCGTTTACTTTATGCAGGTTTGACTGGATTGAATGATCTGGATCTTTTTGGAGCTCGAATTACAGATTCTGGAACAACTTATTTGCGAAGTATGTTACATAACCTGTATGCTTAAGTTATCTATCAAGAAAATATTTTCATTAGTCATGTTGATGACACAGTACACAATAACCACTTTAACTGACATTTTGGATCAGCCAAATGCACACTTGAAAGATGATTTGTGGTCAGGATCAATTTTCGTCAATAACAATTTGAGCACTGACCTTAAGTGATAGCCACTTAAAAGGGCTGGATTTTTATAAACGTGATATTACATGCTCATCTCATAGCCACTTAAAGGGATGGATTTTTAAAAACGTGATATTACATGCTCATCTCATCCATTGAAGCCATTTTTCATTCAGGATGACAATGCTTATTGCTTTATTATACTTAGATAATCTTATATCTTAGTACAGAAAGAAATTGAATAGTTCAAAGAACTAATGTGAGAAAGCACTTACTTTAAACAAATTGCTCTATTTCTAATATTTGACGTTGAATATGTTAGCTTATGTATTTATTATTACTATTGGCTGCATAAAACTTTAAGAGCCCTTTATTTGGATTCAGTGACTTTTTTTATTTTTATTTTTTTTTTATTTAACATAATCTTTATTGTGTATTTGCCAAATAGATTTCAAGAACTTGCGCTCCTTGGAAATATGTGGTGGAGGACTGACTGATGCTGGTGTAAAGCATATTAAGGATCTTTCATCTTTGTCATTGCTAAATCTGTCACAAAACTGTAACCTGACAGATAAAACATTGGAGTTGATTTCTGGTATTGTCCACGAACTTTACATTTTATAACCTCTTTAGTGTTTTATATGCTTATATTTGATAGTTGATGATAGTTGGCATACAGAAATTGTGAAAACACCATCTCAGGGGTCGTGAATTGGAATGTTGTGCAATATATTTGTTTTTCATGCATTTATTATGTGCTTATGATAGTGGAATCAGTCCACAAGGTTATTTGTGAGTTAAAAAGTTAGTTTAGTAATTTATAGGAATTATTTTGCAATGTTGGTAAATTCTGACGGAGATGTCATCCGCATCAGGGGGAACTTTCTGCTTTTGTTACTTTAGAAGTTTTAATAAAGAAATCGAGACAAGTAGAGAACCCCTCTTATATGTTGAAATGACTGCTATGGGATATTAGCCATACTTATTGTGGGTTTTAAAAACCTTATTGCTGCCTTTCCTATCCTTCATCCATTGTTCTTATGATAATAACATCCTTTCTTATAAATGCAGGGTTAACGGGGTTGGTCTCGCTAAATGTTTCAAATTCTCGAATAACCAGTTCGGGGTTGAGGCATCTGAAGCAACTGAAGAATTTAAGATCACTGACCTTGGAGTCTTGCAAGGTGACAGCTACCGACATTAAGAATCTTCAACAAAGTGATCTCCCTGATCTGGTAAGCTTTCGCCCTGTGTAGTTCAGGAGGTTGAATTGGAAGCTCTGTAAATAACTACATTGGCATGGAAGAGCAACTACTTATTGCTAAGAAGATATTTGATGAACTGTAAATATTGGAAGACTTGAAGTTGGGTTTCTCTCAAACGTGGCTCAGGAATTGAAGTTTTAAAAAGACGATTCTCTGTGGTCTATGAAAACCGTTCTTTCGGAATCGCTTTCACTGTGAAAGAAATTTGTACATAAGCTTTTCTTGGTAGTAGTTTGAAATGCTCTTCTCACGAGCCATGGTACGTCTCATCGTGTCAAAAACTTTCGTATATATAGGCTGATAAGTGCTGCCGATGACTGAAACTAAACTTTGGTATTGTGTGTTTAAAAGCAAAATGTACAGGCTTATGAACAAATGCCATTCTATCTGTGCTAGTAGTTTGTGACCTTGGTGGGATTAATGATCTGGTTCCATTGGAATTTGGAAACTGAATCTCTAAATGCTGGCTCTTTCATTCTGAATTTTATGTTCTTACTGAGTTACTAGTTAAGTAGCATTAAGTACCTATTCAACAAAGTTATGGATAACATGACTTTGTTTCATTTTCTGCCAACTTTAGGCGTCCAATTTCTCCATGTCATCTTTTCTCAAAAAAATTAATTAATGTTTGTGTTCGAAGATAAATCATCTCTGCTTATTGTATCATAATTTTATGTGTTTAAATGATTGTATAAAAAATATTTATTTCTAAAATTGGTAAGAGGAAAGCAACTTATTTAAAGATTTTTTTTTTATCGTTTTTGGAATCGTCACCATGTGCTTATTTAAGTCCAGTCATTATTAAATGCTGCTGGTAGAGCAACGAAACCATAAGGTAACCCTCTTGGCCACGTCTTTCAGAGAGGTTATTACATCAGTAGGTCCTTGGCTTGCTTTATCAAAGTCATTTCTGTTTTCTTTACGTGCGAGGTAAATTTTTTTTTCTGTTGATTTTTACATGTTTTGAGTAATTCTAGTGCAAGCATTGAGTAAGTATAGTACGTTGGTCGGCTAGTAACATTACCATTCGGTGATCAGTACGATAAGAGGACCGATGAGTCTTCTTGTCTATTTACCATTCAGTTGCTTCTATAGCCCTAGCTCGAGTTGACATATGTGATACAAGAAACATATACGAAAGGGATTGGAATATACAAATTAAAACAATTTATTGATAACTTGTAAATTAGATTTTACAGTTACGTAATTTTTTTAAAGAATTATAAGAGATTATGAAACGAAAATTCTTGAATGAATTCGTCAAAGTCTGTTGAGATGATGAGAATATCAAGTTCAAATTCTGGGAATGTAATCAAAACAAATTATACTCAATATGAGCTTTTCCATCTTTGAATTCTGAATTCAAATCGTTTTAAAAGAGCTAGAAATTGAAATAAGACTATATCAAAACGAAGGGCACTAAAATCCGAATCTTAATGAAAAAGTTATTAAGGAAATAATAGAGCTTTTGTAGAACGTGGAAACAGTAATGTGAAGGTCTAAACGACGCCTTTCGGCCTTGAATTTGATCACCAGTCCTCATTTCCAATTGAACAAGGTCCATGAAATAACAAAGATACATAACCATTTTCAAAAGCTGCAATATCATCCATTATGTGAACAGTATTACCTCAAGGAAAATGCTTCTTTTGATCGGCATGGTCCATGTATCCTCTGTGCATGAACATGTCATGGACTTATTTTCATGTCAATGAGTCTCCTTGATGCATATTCCTATTTTTGATCGATGTTAGAGCTTGTTATTAATTTACCGGTAATACTATATATATAAAATAATTTGAGATCAAATGAGTTATAAGATGAATATATAAAAATCAAAATGATAAATAGATCATTTACCTATCACTCACTTGATTTCGCAACATTTTATATTTAAAACTTTGTATATATAATATTACTCATAGTTTAGAGGTTTTAATTTATTTAATGTGTCAATAAATAAATAATATTATAAAAATTTGTATACACCTTATAAATATAATGTTACTATTTATTAGGAGTAGTGCTACATTTAACTATTCATACCAACTCATTTATAGAAATTCACGTGACATCGTCAAATTTTATTAGTTTATAAAAATTTAAAAGTTGGCTCCTCCAATCATGTTATATCACTAATTTTATATCGTGAGTTTGCATTACAAAGCTTATAAAAGTAATATCATTCATTATTAATACATCGGCAATGACTGCTGCTGTTGTAGTGGAATGGAAAGGTTGTGGCTGTTAATGGGTATATATTATCATGAATTGAAGCCTTTACAAAATATTGAACGGTGATGTGGGTGGCGGTTTCCGACAAATAAAAACCTCTGGGTTTTTTCAGCTTTGGCGAGCATTGGGAATAACTTTGTGCTGCAATTGGCGTATTGATCTTTGCAGCCTTAAGCCTTAATGCTTTTTGCTGGTTAGTTCCGTTGCTGGTTAGTTCCGTTATCACAAAGCTACTCCAAAATTAGTTTGGTTTCAGGATGTCAAATCCATGTTGAATCACCATTTAGCATAGGACCGGTGGGTCTTACAGTCAAACTCCCTTCTGCCTTTGCACTCGAGGGCCAATCTCTGTCCGACCCAAGAGCAAGTCTGGTATTTCACAATAAAATAATGGATGCAACTGCCATTAGACGACTTATTAATAGGTTAATAAAACATTTAAGAATGGTATATACATCACACATCCTGGATTAAGTAAAAACTCTGGATTTCTAGTAAGCGACTACTACATCCATTTCATTAAGAATTGATGATCTTTTAACGATAACTTCTAAGGGATGCCTAGTCCAAGATGCTGAACAACAAAGTTTGATTTTGAAAAAACACCGTCAATGTGGGAATGTCCACGCAATAGAAAAACTACGCCAATCCATTGAGACATGGTATGCTACGAGTGAATATTTGTGTCAAGAAATGAATCCTAATTTTAGGATGACTGAGGACAATTCAAGAACTCATTTTTCAGCATTGGAATGAAACTAGCAACACCCTGGTAGCCTCTGCCAGCTTGATCAGATCAGATAACACTAACGAGCGAATTTTGCCAATTTAAGTTATATTGGTATTCTGCCATTCAAGTTAAAGCGAAAATCCTACACACAAAATTATTTTAACCTGATCAATTTTGTTTCCACTCCATAACCTTTATAGGTCGTACCCCGCGAAGACGCTTCCTGGAAGCATGCATTCTCCGGACTAGTGTAAATGGCACTCGATGAAAAATCAATTTAAGTTAGGAAGACACTATATAATATGGATAACGACCTAGCCAGCACAAGCAAGAAATTCATGGATAAATGATGCGTCTGCTTCCGCTTTATCATTCTAGGATATATATAGATAAATTTACGTATCTTACCTTTCACTTCATGTTCCATCAACTTAGGATATGAAATTAGGATACAAACTTTTTTATTTGGATTCGGATTTTATTTGGATTGTGCTTTCAATCATAGTCTGGATAAACTGCAGTTAGCTTTACAAAGAAATAATATATTGAAGATAGTCAACACAATACCTTATTTACAATGATCCTGGTGTTAAAAAGCTTGGGACAAATATGGCAAAAAAATAAATAAATAAAAGAAAAGGATGGATTTTTCATGGACCGTCGATTAAATTGGCGACAGAGAAGAGCTTTAGTGTTAGCTGAGCATCAAGATTCAAAGGCAATTAAAAGGAACTTCTAGACAACACACTGGAAGTTGATATTTAGGACAGCATTGCTATTCAACAATCAAAAGTGAGGATAAACAGTGATTTCTTTTGAGATTGTTCTTTCTAAAAGGATTTAAAAAAAAAAAATATTTCACTATCATCAATTCTCCTACAGCATTTACCTTAACAGAGTAATCCTGATAAAACATGTTAAATCTACACCCTTGAAAGTTGTTCTTCAAGTAAATTACACATCTTGGACCTCAAAACTGCCAGAATAAGAAATTAAGAATAAAATTAGAACTGAGAGAATGCTTCTGTTTTTTTTTTTTTTTTTTTTTAATATTAAAGAAAAATGAATTCAGGAGCTAGTAAGAATAATTTNTGTTTTTTTTTTTTTTTTTTTTTTAATATTAAAGAAAAATGAATTCAGGAGCTAGTAAGAATAATTTGACTAATCATTAGAGAAAATAGTAAAATAATATAATACATGGGTTGATTCAACATTGTTCAACAGCTAGAGCATTGTTTTGAGTTGGAAGAAAATTAATCATGAGATGCACAAGTCAATAAAGAGAATCCTATTTTCTTAAGTAAAGAGTTGAATAACTGGCTGATCAGGACTATCATAGAAGTCCAAAATGATCACGTTTTTGCATAAAACGTTTCAGAATTGAGTCAAGATGGATGTCAAATGATCAATTGTGGATCAACTAGATTGGATGGGATCTTATTTTCCCCAAAAAGAAAAAGAAAATGCTCTTCAAAACATTGAAACCAACTGAAGATAAAAGCATACCTAAATTAGGAATGGGCCAGCAAGCCAAGCATGTAAAAGAACTTGTGCTCTGCCAGCCATTTTATCATCTTTTGGCTTGCTCTGAAGCTGAAGCTCCTACCGAAGGAGTAGCTGGTACGCTGCTAGTTGACCCATTCTCAACAGGTGGAGGCACGCCCCATTTTCCTTCAGATTCAAGGGGCTCAAATACATGAACCCCACCATCTGATAGTCCGAGTGCAAATTGATTTGGTTCTTGTGGATGCGCAGCAATCACAAGCGGGTGGACATTGGAGCTAGAGCATAAAGGAAAAAACATGGTTGGAATCAACAACAATTGCCACCACAAAAATGTAGAAGTAGTTTTTTGTGAGCACAATTTGACTTTACAATGTCAAATCAATTAGTATCTTGTAAAATAGTAACATGTTAACAGTTAATTCCGGCCCCCAAAAAAAAACCCCACAAAATAAACTTGAAAACATTGCAAGAGATTTACCTGACATTAGCAGAAAGATACGCAGAAGGGTTGATACGACAACGCAATCTGAGATTTGAAGCGCTAAACACACATACTGATGCGTCCAAGAAGCTGGCATAGATGAGCTGACTATCGCATGAGAATGTTGCATGACTGATTGGAGCAGAAGACTCACGAGGCGCCCACTGTAGTACATAAGTAATAATAATCTCCAAGTTGTCACTTCCACTGATAGCAAACAAGAATATTTTCAAAGTCATCACTTTCAGAACAGCGGACTTAAAGAAAAGGTACCTGATTCACACATTCTAGTTGTTTTGCTTCATATATTGCAAGTTGTGTCTCATGTACAACCAGGAAGTGTATCTGGTCTTGATGAAACTGTACACGCGTGTCTGACTGTCCCGTCGGTGTCCTTCCAGGTGGAATTTGCAAGAATCTGTTCTTTTGCTTTTCCCATCCATCAGAGTTCCATACACAAAGCTGTTTAAGGACAAGCATTTAGTGTACCAACGTCAAATCTATTTTCAAGATTTCAGAATAAAGCCCAAAACGAGAGAATAGTTAACTGACAAAACTATTACATAGTAATAATCCACTGATAATATACTTCAAATTTGGAGATTGATTAATAAAGCGAAAAATCAATTTTAGCGTGAAAAGAAAGTAGTGCATGTTAAAAGGATGGTTGGTTTAAATCTTAAGGTGGTTGTAATGATAAACTAAAAAGAGCACTCCAGTTCAGAGCACACACCAGTGTAGATAAATGGTTACCTGAGCATCTGCTCCAGACGAAACTAGCACATTCAGAACATGTGAGAAGGCAAGGCCTGTTATTCTTTTGGAGTGGCCTTTAAGCTTGCTTTTAACCTACAATGACAGAAGGAAACTGGATAAAACCTGCTGCTTCCCAAATGAATGGTGCAGAAAGTTGTCCACAAATCGCATTCTATGCATTATACCTCATCTACACGAACATTATATATCTGAATTGAAGAATCATCCATGCCAATAGCAATAATGTTGTTATCTTGAGGATGAAAGGCAAGAAATGTTGCTGCAGGTGGTGGCGGCATGAAAGTTGCCATTGTCTGCATTTAATAGAAGCCAAGATTGGTAAAATTGAAAAACAAAATTTAAACTACATGCCAAAGATCATTGATTACCTTAAATGTCATCATATTAAAGAGGGAAATCTTTCCACCAGATGCTGACATAACATAAGAATCATTTTTGGACAAAGCAAAGCAGGGCACAGCTTCTTCAGGGTTAGTGTCTGTAGCGTCATTGGTCATCAGAATGCCACTAGTTGGCTGCCATAGTATAGGTGACACACTAGCAGTTGCCTACACGATAAAGGACCAATTATTGAAGGAAATGCAGAAGCTCATTCTCCAAATTTATGACTACAACTGAGGAAGGCTGACAAAAACTACTTTATATGCATTCCTATTACCTTGCCAGATGCATTTCGGTCAGTTCGCTGCCACTTCCACAGTAGGTGAATGGCATTTGATGCTAATGCCAAGATAGCATTACCTGAATTTGTAAAGATTAACCTTGATATCTGCAGCATTCAATAAAGAAAGTAATGAGGATACCGTTGTCTGAGGCAAGCGGAAAGAGTTCAAACTTCACAAGTATATACAATATAGTATCAACTCTAGCGCATAAAAGTAAAGATCCAGATTCATTCAGGAGTCAAATAAAGGGGCAATAGCATAATCAGAATTTAATAGAACACATATATACATTCTGGAACCTGAGATTATCATCATAGATGTCATATAACAGGTATGGAAACCAAGATATGTCAGAGAAAGACTTTAAAACTAAGAGAATGCCAACTTGTTATTTGTATGTCGATCAGCTTGAGCTCCCACATATATAGCTCCAGCGGAGAAAAATAAGGAGCTTTATATTTAATCTTCATAACTAAAATCTGACCCTTACACATAATTTTAAGATGCAGAACTTCACTAATCACCTAAATTGAATTCATTCTGTTGCACCATGGAAAAAATTATCCAAAGTTAACCTAAGGCTTACCTTTCATCAACATTTTCAATAATTAAAAAAAAAAAAGGCCTCTGCAACAGCTGCAGTTATTATGGACAGGCAAGATCTATCCCTCAATTAGATCTATAGCAAAATTATGGCCTTTTCGGCTGCAGCAGTTACTATTAAAGATAGAGTGAAAATAATTTTTATAACATATACAAACAATCAGCAAGTTTTGCAAAAGTCATAGTGCTGCTTAAAATATGAATGATTAAAAATACCATAAAAGAAACATGTGGAGCAAGCACCAAAATAAACAAATTAGCATGCAAAAAAATCTCTCAAGAACAAAGCCTGTTAGCATTAGGTTGTACCTTGTTTACCCTCATGTTGTCAGGAAGTCTCAAAGATCGACACTGAGATGGTTCATTGATTTCAGTTAACTTCCAAATCTTTGATTTGTCATTAGATTCTTCCATTATTCTAGGTTTCACATCTCCCAAGCTACGGGCATCCCCATTCTGGTAAAGATCAATTTGCTTATAGTTAAATACACAATAAAAGCATCATACAATCATGACACCAAGCTCCATTTAGCATGGAAGAAATGAAGTTTTCAATTATTGTGTTGTGGAAGTGTAATTGTTACTACGAAGTAAAACCAACAGAAAAGTTAAAAAGACCATGATCGTTGACAGACCATTCCAGGAATAGCAACCACAGAGTCCCCTCTGTCAGCAAGTCCAGCACTAGTGGCAGCAGCTGCCGCAGCTGTGATTGAGTTTATTGCAGGCTGTATGACATAATGGATATGAGATATATTTTTTTAAAATTGTGGTCCAGAGCTAAAAGTCAACTGAACCAATAACACTACCTTTGAGGCTTCTGAGGTTCTCGATGCCTCATAAGAAATATTGTCAAATGTACGTAGCAACCGAACGCCTTCTGAGTTTGCCAAAATCTTAATCCCATTATCACTAGTAGAAACAGCCAAGAGATTGCCATCCTTGTTAAAGCGGATACGAGGACTTGCCTAACAATTAAGGAACGAAGAAATGAGCAACTTTTACCTTCAAAAAGGTTTTCAAATAAAACAATTGGACACAGTAAACTTACTGGAAGGCCTCCTTCAGCATCAATACTAGTCAAAAGTTGAACATTGTCCATATCCCAGAATTTAATGGAGAAATCATCACCAGCTGCCAAAAACCGGTTTTTAGTCGTATCAAATTGCACAACAACCAAAGATCGTTTGCGCAATCCTTGATAGGTCCTTCTCACAGCCCCTTCACTTTCATTCCATTCAACTATATGTGACTCCCCATCTTTACTTGTCCCACATGAAAAGAGCCTGCAGTATCCACCCGCCAAAAGAGAACAGAGAAGGGAAAACAGAAAAAGAAAACATTTTCAGCATTGACCACCAACAAACAAAAGAAGACCAGAAAGACAGACACACACAGTCTAGTGCATTGACCTTGTACCATCGGCACTGTAAGCCATCGTTGTACAACAACGGCCAGGAGCATCATAATCAACTCGTGATCCCAAATTGTCATACAACCAAGCTTTTATTTTTCCATCAATTGCTGTTGAAAAGATGAACTGAAGCATAAAGCATGCAAAGAATATCAGTAAAAAGGACAGACATGAAGAAGATACAAGCAGAAGACTAAATACAACTAAAAAAACTCTCCAAAAGTAGCACCTGAATGTTTTCCTTATGATGAGGGCAGACAGAATAGACAGGAGCATCATGACCTTCAAATGTATACTGTTTTGCACCAGTAGTAGCATCCCACACCTATTTTACAGAACAAATTAGCGATGAATGGCAACTTTGACTCTAAAAATAACTAAAATAATAAATGATGTTGATAAACAAACCTTGATGATCTTGTCATCGCCACAGGTTATCACAGAAAGTTGCTTATTATTTGGGTGGGAGAAAGCAAGATCATTTACTCCACCAACATGAGCTTCAATCTAGATCAGGAGTCTTAGTGTTACTTGCATATATGAACCTCAAGTACAACAAAGTGAGGAGAAAAATTGAGCATTCATTTAACTTGATGATATATTTACCTCCAGGTGCGGTCGAACATCATCTCCTCCATGATATCGATATATTTGTACAATGTGCCTTGAGTATGCAACTCCTGTCAATTAAATGGAATATACATCAATTAATGCTCCAATTTACCCCTATAATTATTTATATTGATTATATTACTATAACCAGTGAAGAATTCCAAAGTCTTCATGCTTACCAAATAAAGTCCCATCAGGACACCATATAACACGGTTGACAGACACACCAGGATCTTTGACTATGGCAGCCTGAATTCCATCAAAATAACTTCAATTTTAGCCACTCCAATATGGCATGCATTAAGCATACAGAATGAACATAACAGATCTCTTCAATTGATAGTGACAAGGGACATACCTGGAGAGGCATCGAAATCGCACCAAGATCCCAAACTTTAAAGTTTCTCAAAACCAGCCGGTCCTTAGAACCAACGTCCCACAGTCCTATGTCCCCCACGTTGGTTCCAACTGAAGCATAACATAGAAAAAACTCAAAGTTCAATTGACAGATTAAACAATCAAAGTTTAAAAGGACAGAACATACAAAACTGCACGTAAACAAATAAACAGATTAAAGAAAAATTAGACCTAGAAGAATTGTTTGTTGAAGAGGATGGAAATCCATGCTCATAGGAGAAGATCCCTGGTTCAAAGTCCTTGTGACAACTTTTGGCAAGTCTTCAGTTGCATTAAAAGCTTGATTATGACTGTGACCTGGAAATACTGGCAATACGTTGACAGGCAGATTTACCTGCGGGAAATATATATATATATTATAGAGGCAACTAAGAAAAGATTACTAAATTAATGGTGAATTATATCTTTTCATAGGTGAAGGGAAAGAGAGCCAAATTAGAGTACCTCATCAGAAATTCCCATGGGCCTGGTTCTTTTGGAAATATGATCAGCTTCCCCTGGTGGATAGTCCACAGAAGGGTTAGTTGGAGGAGTTCTGGGGTGCTTTAAAGCAGCTGTAGAAAGCAGTGCAATCCGACCATAGTTACGAATATTGAAATGTATTACACAGGATCTCACAGCCCTACAGTAAGAAAGAATGACATAAAACCTTGTATAGATGGAGCACCGAGACCAATAGCTCCTCCTCCAGAAACTGCTGGATGAGTTACAGTGGGAGGATTAGACATCCAACCAGCAAGGGGTGTTGGAACTGGTGCTGGTGTTGGTTGAAATGGCTGAACACAAAAATCCAAGCACTTTAAGAAAGCATATAAAGACTCCATAAAAAATAAAAAATTATGACTAACTAAGCTTAATAACCCACCCCATGTGCACCTAGAGGTGGAAAACCCCCGGGCTTTGGTAAGGATCCAAGCAATGGATTGTTTGCAGGTGATGGTGCCCGTGCACCATTTGGTTGTCCACATGAGTGATCCACAAAGAGAGTTTTTATATCTGGATTTGGCCTTGGGTTTTTACAAAGTTGGTGCTGCCAATTCAGACTGTAATTACGATAGAAAAATCAGTTCTTTCTCTTTACAGAACGAGCGAAGTTCCAGCATACGAAAATGTCAATTTCATCAAAAGCTGCTAAAATTTTAAATAAAAATGTGAGATGTCCTATACTGATGAATTTACAGCTTACACCCATGCTATGTATTATATACTCCAATAAACAAAGACTAGGAGACAAACTTATTGGAAGTTCACCAAAATTAGATCAAATCATTTTCTTCCCATGGTGTTTGATGGAATAACCCCATCTTTAAATTGGAACAATCATTTAGAAAAATAAAACGGCAGAAATTAACTGACCTATTTTACATTCTAAAAGCCTGGAAGACACATGGACATTTCCATATTAAGTATATACATTGTACCAAAAACATCACCAAATGTACAAACATTTCCTCAAGTCTCCTTAAGTAATTTTCACAGTTAACTCAATTTGAATTGAAAGATATAGCAAAACTCTAGAAAAATTACCTTTGGTTGATGAGAGTGCGTAACCTTGAATTCTTAAGTTGAGGGAACTGCAATTTGTCGCGGAACAAAGGATTGGCTTCAATAAGTTTCTTAAGCTCAACAAGCATGATTGCTCTTGCAGACTTGGTATCTCCATACTTAGACAATTGCTCATTCTCCCTTAAATAAAACAAAAAACAAATGCACTTAAACTTCCCATGACTGCTATCACTCGATGTTCAAACGTTAAACCAATTTAAGACAGCCCTCATACCTAAAATTCTCCAATGTCAACAGCTGAGTAATCTCCTTGAAAAGCTCCTCATTGAATGTAGCAAACACCTTTAAATCTTTCACCAGTATCTCCACAGCTTTCGACCGGTCATGCCTACCAAGGTTTTAGCACATACTCATTTTCATGCAACTATATGAAAACACTTCCAATGATTGTACATATAAAACTAAAAATACCAAAACTGCAAACTTACTTATCCAATGCCTCAAGATACTTCTGCTTTCTTATCTCAAAAAATATTTTCATGGAGTACCGATTATCGTCGACTTTAGTGAAACCAGAGAGGTACTTCTCAACCTCATCCCAGTTCCCATTATGCACCTCATCCTCAAAATATTTCATGTTAAAGAAAAACCCAGATTCCTGTTCAAGCCTATTTTCAATATAAAAACAATTAATTATTAACCATTCCAAATTATTCACATAACAACAATGATAATTACACTGAACCAAACATTACACAATCATAATTTAAAAAAAAAAACACACACGCACACACTTTATTACAAAGCAAGAATTAAAATTAAAGGGGGGGCGGTTGTGTGTGTGTGTGTGTGTGTGGGGGGGGGGGGGGGGGGGGGGGGGGGTTNTTGTAACGTGAAAAGAAATGCTTACTTGTGAACAGTTTCTTTGAACTTTTCTTCATCGAGAAACTGTAAGATCAAGAACACCAGCTCTCTACTGAGAGACGACATCGTTCAATCACACCGTTTATGTATGATTCCGAGGTCACAGTTTTCCACCGTATATTTCTCTAGATCTGCCAGAATGAATTAAAACAAACACGAAAAGATTTAATTATTTTTAAAAAATAAAAAAGTCAGCTAAAAAATCCTTAATAACAAGAAAAAAATTAATTGAAAATACAAAAAAAAAAAATTAAAAGTCCGTCCTGAACTAGATCATCAAACTTCCTTCCATAATACACCGAAAAAACATATTTTTCCAGAAAAAAAAAATCTAAAATTAAACACAAAAATGAAGTTAAATCAACTTAACGAAGGAAACTCGTGAAGAAAAAAAAGGTTATTTTTGGGATCAAAGATGCCAAAATCAAAGTCAAGCCCAAAACGACATAAAGTAATTTTTTTTTCATAAAACACACCAAATAAAAAAAAAAAAAAAAAAAAAAAAANATAAAGTAATTTTTTTTTCATAAAACACACCAAATAAAAAAAAAAAAAAAACAAAAAACTCACCTTGTGAATCGATTTCAGAACACCTCGAGAGAGAGAGAGAGCTAGAACGAGCTTTCTCTCTCTAAAAAATGAAGCTTTCTCTCTCTAAAATTGAAGATTTCTCTGTGTTTCTATATATATATATTTATATATGTAACTTAAAAGCTTCTTCTTCTCTCTCTTCTCCCCCTCTGAAACTTATATTTATATACCGACATTGAGCCTTGCAGGAATTGCGATTTTTATAGGGAGAGGAGACAGATTTGCGAGGATGATAAGTACACTACCTTATCAATAGATAAGTTATCGTCTATGGTGATAGTTATGGTGATCTGTAGTTTGGCTTATGAATAAGTACAGTCAGTATATGGCCCCCACTAAGCCGGCTACATTTTGTCGAGTTTATCGGCGCGGAATCTCTAGTTAACAGCTGTATTACTCGGAGAAGTAATTCCCTACTGACCAGAACATGGTACCACACTCTGCGTGCGTGCTTTTGTTTGTTAGCTTTTTCTAGAGAAAACCGTTGTTTTTTTCATCAAATTTCTTATAAAATATTTATAAAAAGTTTCAACTTGTCTCATGAAATTTCTTACATGTTAAAATCTCAAAAATTACGTAATATTCTTTAAAAATTATATATTCTTATAATAAAATTATTTCAAAATATAATTAATCTTTTTTAATAATTATTTTTTATTATATTAAGAGTAAAAATCCTTGAAAAATAATTAAAATTAAAATTTTTTTAAAATAAACATGTTTTAAAAAATATTATAATCATTTATCAGTAGTTCAACAACTTTTCATATATTAGATTTTATAGTTCCATAATTTTTTTAACTAAAAACTTGTAGAGCAGTTAATTTGTCCAACAATAATTATAATATTTAAAAGGTGGATAAGATTATTTTTAAAGAAAAAATATGAAATATTTTTTTGTGAAATATTAAACATATTTAATTACTTTTGTGATTTAATGCGGCAAGCATCTAAATTTGGTTGATATATTGAGATGATAACGCGAGAGAAAAGTGAGATTAATCTGACGGTTCGCAGGAGAGGTACAGGTGCAGCCGAGGAACAGAACGGGAAACTTGGGAAAGCGACTTTCATTCGCCTCAGATCCCCCAGGAAACGACAAGCTTTTTATGGGATGGGACCCAAGAACTTTGACCCCAGATTTGGAAGAATATTACGGTATTTGCCATCGTGGTGGGGGTCACTTCTGGTCTGGAGATGTGGTACTTATTGTATCACGTGATACAGTGATTCCCAGTTCATGATTTCGATATGAGAAGAGAACGAGATAAAAATATATAGATATATGATTGTTTGATTTTCAAGAAAAGAAACCCATCAATTTATCGCCGACAAAATGAATTGATATTTATCGCCGCACATGAGATACTGGTTTTTATTATTATTATTATTATTTGATTGAATTAATTATGGTGGATTATCGTTTTGAAGTTGGAAGTTCCAAGTCAAAGTTGGTATCTTTCACGGTCTATAATTGATAGATAAGTTTCAATTAAAACACGTCCAATTTGGACAAAGTTGATAGAAGTATTAAATACTAAACTTGTGACGAGGTTTTAAGTTACGTTCTTAAGAAAATAAATTGTAAAAATGTCCAAATTGAAACTCAATGTGTTTGAGTTTTAATTAAACTACTTAAGATCAGACATTAAGTTCTTCCGAATCCGCTTGTTAAAGAAATCTTATATATATATATATGGGTGAGAATTTTTTTAATACAATTTTTTTATGGAATATATTAACATGAATTTTCAGCCATTAATCTTACGTAATCTAACGGATACAAATTATTAAATTATGGTGAAAGTTAGTCCTAGTAGAATTAAGAAAAAAAAATTATGAAAATATTGATGTAAATAAGAATTTTACTCTTATTAGGAAACCGTTGTAAAATGCGTTTGGGTTTTCCCTATTTTATATTAATAATCCTAGTGATTATAGGATTGTAGACATACTTTTTTTGAGGATTAGTGTTAAAGTCACAATACAAATGTCGAACAACTCGTCTCACATAATCTAGTAACTGAAATAATTTACCGTAACTTTTTCACTTAAAATTCAATAATTGAATGAAATGAGATAAATGATTAAAACGTGTGTAAAGATGTTTTATCAAAATTTTATATAAAATATCTCAACCATCTTAACAATACGAAATATACAACCAATTTATTCAATTATTATAACATAAACTGGTATAATATTATATTATTGAATATTATTGATGCATATCCGGCCATGCTTGATGCATTTCGGATCATGCATTTCCACCATTTGAGTGAGATTAAGCTTGAAAATTAATAAGTAACAAAATACTTATGAAAATATTCCTAATAAACACTTAAACAACCTCCACAACAACAATATTCAAACTTAAAACTAACAACACAATAACTTCAACAACAATAAAACATCACCCTCCAACATACACACAAACATCAACAATTTAACAACAATAACAAGTTTCTCAAGAACAACAACTTGAAAGGAGATAGAAATATAATACTTATAAAGATAGATGCCAAGATAGAACTTCAAGCATAAAGGAAACAAATTCCACCAACTTGAAGGTTTTCCACCACCAATCTCTTTGGCATAAAATTGGATGAAGGAAGCTTCACATGAGAGAACACTCTCAAAGAAATGAACACACAAAGTGTTTTAATTTTCATTCATTCATCAAAGTTATGTGTTGCATGAAATGAAATGATATTTATATAAAAAGTAATCTCGTATAATATTTGCTTAAGCAAGAGGCGAGCAAAAAGCTTGAAAAGTATTTTGTCCATTTCCGTATGATGAGTGTATGATGATCGTATGATAAGCGTTTGAGCAAAAACGAGCAGTGAGTAATTTTCAACTTTATGTCCATTTTCATTTGATGACCGTATGATGGTCGTTCGAGCGAAAATGGGCAATGAACAATTTTCAGCTTTCTGTCCATTTTCTTTTGATGACCATATATGGTCGTTCGAGTAAAAATAGGCAGTGAGCAATTGTACAACTTAAAACCATCTAGTTTTAATTCCTTACACACAAGGACATTACATCAAATAATTACATACAAAATTACAAACTAAAACATCTAGATACACATGAAATTACATCAAATGAACATAATGAAAATACAACAAAATTATTGTAATGATATACAAAAAGAATTCTCATTTAGGAGGCTATGCAATTCAAATATTTAATATCCATTTAGATTTCATTGTATCACAATGATAAATTCAGACGTTGTTACCAATTTTGGATTTGTGGCAACCGACTTTGATCTTCGAAGTTCGTACGAATAAATAAACTTGATGCAATATGCATCAATTATATTTATCATCTAAGAATATTATGTCACATATGATGGTATGCGTATGGTTTACAAATATATTATTTATGTAACATTACTTTAACGTTATCTATGTAAATCCATTTTATTTAAATCTTTTCATATTATTATTGGAAAAAAAATATTATTTTAAGGTCTACATTAAAAGATCCTTTATCTCATATATCTCATGTGTAGTCCATAAATTTAAAAAATTAAAAATTGTAAATTAAATACTTGTATATTGTTAGTCATGTGATTTTTGTTTTTAATATTGAGGAGCGTGTGATAATGGTGTTAACAGTCGTGGTCAAGATATGTTTGGGATGATAGGTAAGTTTTTGGAATTGTGCTTTTGATAATATCAAGATTCCTCTTTTTGATAATAGTCTTCAAAAGTATTTTTGGGTTATTTTAAGTAAGGAGGACTTTCATGATAGGAAAATAAGTACAGAAACTTAGTTGTTTTTAAGGTGGATTTCTAAAATTAGTCTTAATTCTCATAATTTTCTATTTGATAATACGACAATGACAATTTGACAATACGATCCAATGACTTGAGATTGTATTACAATAACTCAACTGTTTGTGCTTAACAACTCGATGGCTATCAAGATGTTGAACTAAGGACTTTGGTGTAAAAATTTTTTAAAGAGAGATTATGTTTAAGATAATATTATTTTTTAGAATTATGCAGATAAGACATAATTTTGATACAATACTCATAAAATAATGATACATTAATCATATACTAATTTCTTCTTAGAGGACGTTTGATTGTTAAAAATGTACTCAATAATTAAAATGAAAATAGGGTATTCTCATTCTTACTGTTTGATTGAAAAAAAAAACTAAAACTCTGAAATCTTAAGAAAATGAATTAGTCATTTTCCTTATTCTCATTAATCAGTTTTCATTTGTGATCATAATCAAAATTAAAAACATCGCTAATATAAAAGTTTCGAACTAATTCACTAAATTTAAACCATTATCCTTTACTTCGACATAAAAAAATATTAAAGTTGATAAATAACCAAGTTTAGAGGATCGTTTTTAAATTTAGTCCACTCATATTTTTATTATCTGACTAATTAACAAGATGATGTGCAAGTTATTGGTTAAATATAATGAATAACAACCTACATTATTTGGTAACTTAATTTCACGTGATATGAGTTGATTAACACTCCTTATGATCTAACAAATGAGTTTCTTATCAATAATAATAAATGATAACCGTGTCCTAAAATATATTTAAATTAACATTTTTTATGCCTTAGATAAAATTTAGTTAGATAATTAGAAATATTAAATATATTAAAAAATATAATGTTATATATATAAAATTTGTATCCTAATTTTATCTCTTAATTAATATGACATTATGTAATATGATATTAATATTTATTATTTTAATTTTGATATATTTATTTTATTATATAAATATTCTCATATCATCGTTAAAATATAAATTTTATACGTATTATTATTAAAAAAAAAAAGAGTACGAACTTGGTTTTTTTCCCAATTTATGTAGAAAAATAGTCAAATTAAATTATGTTTCACATTTTAAAGGCGTAAAATTAACTGAATCAGAGATGGGGTCCAAATCGCATCCCAAGAAAATAATTTTTGGTGAGAAAAAAAAGAAAAACCATTAGCCACGTAAAAAATAAAATAAGAATTGAATTAATGTACGTTGGAAGTTCAAATCTCGATAAAAAACTATAAAAGGACACATGACAGACAGGTGGTGAAATTTAGTCGAGACAGGCACCACACGAACAACACAAAACGGAAGATTCTAGTCCTAATTATAGTTGGAGCACCCAGCTACCACTTAGCGCTCGGGAGAGGGGAAGCCCACGCGCTAGCCTGTGTCGGTGGAGAGCAGACGCTGCTACTGTCCGAGTCTGACAGGAGAACAAAGTGGTCGTGTGACTTGTGTCAGGGGTGGGTCCCGCGCTTTTGTTTTCAGACCGAAACCAGATCTGATTTGATGCCTACTATGCAACCTTTACTTCCTTCTCTCTCCACCTGCCACCGCCGCGCGTGCTCCTACCCCTTTCTTTGATTGGTTCGTACTGTTTGAATGGTGCATGTGTTGCTGCGGACACTTGTGGTCCATCCATCCATCCATTTTCTAATTTCCATCCAAATTATTTAAAATATAATTTTCTTTAAGAGTTCAAACTACCTTTCTTATGTTGATATTGATGGGTCTTTTTAAACGTGTTGAATGTCTAGAATTAGTGTCAAATAAAATTTAATAAATAATATGAATATATTATTAACAAGAAATTTAATTTGCATTACTTAATCATTATTTTGATATAAAAATAATATTATAATCCAAGTAATATTATGAATATAAAAACTAAAAACAACTAATGTGATATCATATGAACAGGAAAGTGAATGCATAAAAATTAAATAATAAATACTGTTAAATTCATTTTACGACTCATATTATGTTATATAATAATTGGGATATAGACTTTATTCATAACATTATTGTTATAACCCATACGTAACCAAAAAAAAAAAAAACCTCGATATAAGTTGATGTAAAAATGATTTTCTAATTTTATTAAAGTGTGTTAAGAGCTAAGATAAAATAAAGGGTCAATAGTAGAATACTACTTTGAAGTCAAACTCAAAGATAGAAAATGGAGAAGAAACCATGAAGTTTGTGATGGAGTGAAGAATCTACCACCTTTCCACATTGGCTCTCTTTCAAGACTTAGTTTTCACAAGGTTGCATGCATTGAAACTTATATATAGGCTAGACTTGGTCTTTACAAGGTTGCAAACATTGAAATTTGAAGCTTAGGTGGGTAGGGTGGGGAAGAAATTGTAAGTCAATTGGATGAGAAAATGCCAACTAATGCATATGACCAATAAAATAATATTGAAGAAAACATGACCCTATTTCCCTAGTTTGATTGATTATTTTTTCATATTTTTAATTCAAACTCACAGTTTTATAGAATTGAAAAAACATAAAAATCAAGTTTTTATAATAATAATAAGATAATTGAATGAAACGTCACATCAATTTTGATAAAAAAATTTGTCATTAGATATCGAAAGACAAATTTGTAACAGCCCATTTCACCTAATCTATAGTATAGATAGTTGTTGCGTTTGTATTAGTAAATACAATGTATTGACTTAAAATATCTACCATTGAATTATTTGAGATGAATGTCGATAACAAATCCGATATTTTATTTTATGAAAAGATTGATTTTGGTAATATTATTCATATGTCTATATCATAACAAAATGCCATGCTAGCTAGAGCCTAGGTGTAGTGCTTATTTGTGGGTGCATGCATGATTTGATTTTATTGAAGAACTTTAACCCAAAGTTCATGCACCACTCAAAGCTTGTAAATTAAAATAGGATTAAATTATGTTACTTAAAGCAATGACTTTATTTATGGGGGAAGCACTTTTCAGCTCTATCATGGAATGTTGTCATTAATAAAAATAAATAAATAAAAGCACTTGCGCAAAAGCACGTTGTCATGCCAATACAAAGTGTTGCCTGAACAGGCTACATCTTTTTGAAAATATTTTATTATAATCTTTGCTGTCGAACAAGATAACAATGAAATCAATTTGCCTCCACGCGCCTTCTCAACTTTAATTGAAGATCAAAAAGTTGAATGCGCTTTGCTTGTTTGTTACTAAAGTTTTGTTTTTTGGGTTATTCTTCCGCTTGATTCTCAATAAAAAGTTGAATAAATTTTTGATGACATCATGTTCAGATCATCACATTCCACAAAGTAATGTTTAGGGTTTTTTTTCCTTTTTTATTTTTTAAAAAATTAAATATTGGTACATTTGGATAATTTTAAAAAATATATTTAATGGTTTTTTTCCTTTTTTTTTTGAAGAAAATTGTTTATGATACAAGGAATATGGGGACATTTACATAATTTTAAAAATATTTAATAAAGTATATTATACAAAAAAAAAACTATCTTAAGATTTATATATATATGAAAACTTTAATAAAATTACTTTTAAAAGCACTTCTTCAGAATTTTTGAATAGTTTTCACTTTATTACATCATTAATAGGATTAAATATATTATCTATTAGATATCTGCCTTGAGCAACTCGTCAAGACTCGGGTTTTTCAAGCTAAGGTAGAATTGATATAGGACGTATTAGAATATTAATAAAAGATTTTTATTTGAATTTAGGAATTTAGTTAATTAGGATTTTGACTTCCTATATTGAAAGTATTATATTAATTAATAGTACTTTTTTTATTTCATAGTAGATTTTAGTTTATGATGACTCTAAATGTCTTTTAGTTATTTGATTTCTTAGACTTGTTTATGATTAATATTATTTATTTGAGAATAAAAATTGTTCTTCTCCAAATCTTTGTTTAATTTTTCTTAATTTCTTTTACTGATTTCCCTCATTTTTTTATGAAAAAACCATTTTCAATGAATTTATATTACATCAATTTGTATACAAAAATTTGAAAAATACTTACATAGAGTTGTTATATATATATATATCCTATCAATTATAAGACACGTGATTACGCTCATACTTATATGGTACCTCACAATTGAAGAAATGTACATACAATACAATCCGCGTATGCAAAGTTTTTTCATAAAACTTATTTATATAACACTATTTTTAACTAACTATTGATTTGGATAATAATATGGCTACAGTAATTTATCAATTTCCAAATAATCATCATCTCATTGATTATAAAGGGCATTGATTGACTGCAAATTCGGTGCTCCACCTTATTACTTGAACCTAAAAAAAGCAAAGGAATTAATGGCCCAACAGATTCCTATGCTTGCTTTTAATTTGCTTCTACACCAAAATCAATTCTTGTCACTTCGCGTCTCCATTAATATCACCTCCTTTTATTGCATGTCACTATTTGGAATATTGTCCACATTTCATTCAAGTCCCAAAAGTCAAAAATAAATCAAAAAAAAATCTCTTTTACTTTTTTCGTTTCAAATTATTGGCCCTCGTTACCTCCTTGCATGGGCCAATGGTAGTTTCAATAAAAACACAAGAATACGTTGGGTGGATTTTCTAGTGACTTGGTATGAAAAACAAGACCTTGTAACATGGGATTTGATTATATAGACTTTAGGATTCTAAGATTTATGTGATTTAATAGCGTAGATTGATGGGGTTGAATTCAAAATCGATAATGTGTAACGTGAGATTATAAAAATATAAGTGTTTTAGGTTACAGGGTTGACTTATGAGTCTTGTATCTTAAGTTAATAACTTTGAATTTAAATAATACACGTTTTTATTATTTCTATTATCAATACTGACCAATAATATCAATAAATCTATGAAATATATGGTTCGTATGTTTGTTCAGTAATATATGATAAAGATTACTTTTGTGACACAAACTTTCTCCTTTTAACATGTGTGGATCATATGAAAATCAGTGCCCATCAAAGAAGTTAACATTGTTGTACCTTGGCACAGTTGAATAAGAAAATGGGAAAAAGAAATTAATTGTTGACTATATATATTTGCATTGGTGTTATATTGATTTGTCAAAGTAGTATGTTAATCACATGTGTAATGGTCAAAACATCACATGTCGTTTTCTCAAAATTTTTTAACCCATATATACAAAAGATTAGAAGATAGACGTTAAGACACTCATATTAAAATACGTAAACTCTTACCTATACATGGCCATGAGCTCATTGCCATTCATCACCATGACCACATACATTGTGTACACATCATTTCCTCGGATTGGATTGCAATAATTCAATCTATTATGTTTGTTGTTGGGATTTGTTAGGATACCGTATCCGTAAGACATGCATCGATATTGAATTAGGAGACTCTCTTAATTTGAACTCTCTTAAACTTTTTAATAATCTTTTGACACATACATTTTAATTAACATATACGAGATTTAATTTATTCTCGTTCCTCTATAATATATTTTCTATCGATCATCAATGAAAATTTTGAATTTTACTCCCTAGAAAATCATATCAAGAGGGAATCCCGGTCCACTGATATTACGATAAATTTTTAAATCATTAGATTACAAATAATGGAAGGTCATGAATCAATCTTAAATTAATATAGTTATACATGGTACTAAAATAATGGGGTTTTGACAAGGTAGATGGTCCGACCTCGAATATTATTCTTTATTGTTGAATGATAACGTGTTTGGCTTGACGGAAAGAAACTCTAAAGTGATTGTGATGAGAAATCCAATGTCTAGAAGCCACTTGCAAGAGAAAGCAAACGCAAACACAAACACAAGGCTCCTATCCTTTTCACAAGCTAAGCTAGATAGAAGAATATTAATAAACACTTTTTTTCTTTTGTTTATCTTTTGGGCAAATTCTCCTTTCTTTTCTCTTGGTTTTGTTGGATTGGAAAAAGACACACTTGGGAATTAAAAAAAGAGGGAGAAAATGAAAAGAAAGTTGATGATAATGGCAGCCATTTATGGCATCATCATCATCTCTCCCTTCCCCCTCTTTGATAGCCCATTTCGATTTTACTAATCAAAGAGCATCAACACTGCACAAACTTTAGTTCTATATTGGATGCGCAATGTTAATATCAAATGTCAAAATTGGGGTCACTTTCATTTGGTGCAAACCAAATATCTTAAAATCGTCGCTTGCAAAAAGATTTAGATGGGCTCTGGTTGGAATCATTATAATGGTGAAAAAATTCTCTTCTCTATGTACATTAACATATGAGACGATATTATTATTAAGTAAAGTTTGATTAACCTAATATAATCTAGGAAATATTAAGTACAACCTACGATCAATCCAAACAACTAATACGATCAAAATTGATAATTAATAAGTAAAAAATAAATCATATCACAGAAAGAGACACAATATTTAATATGGTTCGATATCAATTATCTACATTCATTGATGAAGAGATAAATCAATTGCCTTTATCAATTGTTTACATCTACAAATAAAGAGCTAAATTCAATAGATCATAAATATATAAGAGTATAACCACTCAATCCTCGTATTATGTACATCTCTTTTTTCTCTCTTCCCATATCTTTATAAAGATGTTAACCCTTTATGTCTAATCATCTCTCATACCTAGATCTGATTCTCAACCCCTATATTTACAGGTCTATGTAGGGATATTCTAATCTTAATAAGAGTAAAACTCTTATTTATTATACAACAATATTTTTCTATTTTTTCTATGTTTTATAGAAGTCAACTTAAATTAAGATACGAGCCACAATTCTAACCAATAGTATACACCGAATAATGAATAATCATATTATTAAAATAAAAAAAGTAACATTAAACATAAAACTCACATTTTATAATAATTTGTACCATTGTAATTCTTGACTACTCCACAAACAATAATATCTTTCATATAATTTGACTGAACAAACCCTAATAACTGGAAAAAGCAGAAAACAAACAGAAATATAATAAAACTAGTAACTGCCCCTGCCCCTGCTTCTGCTTCTGCTTCCGCCTAATTTCACAGAAGCAGCTTTCCACTGACTTTTCAGCACGAAATTCCCCCAACCCTAAATGACAAAATTCACCCAAAATTCCATTTTTTTAATAATTCATAATAATAATAATAATAAAAGTCTTCTGCAACGTACAGCTGGGGTGGCCGAGGGGTTAATTATTGGCATGGAGCTGGTCCCATCACAAAAGAAAGTCCGTGACCTACACGCTCCATAAGCGCCAGTGAATTAAGGAACTTAAAAGAAAAGTGCTTTTATGAGGCCCATGATATGTCCCTTTCTTATTATAAATATTTTTTTTTTAAATTTTATAAATTTTTAAAACTCCGAAGAGTCAATCAAGGCAGCCAGCCAGTTAGGTCACCAGATACCTCTCTCAAAAGAGTTTCTCGTTTAGTTTATCGTGATACATTACAAAGATACGAGATATATTGATTTGAGGTTTTTTGAAACGAAAAGTTGTCAGTTCTAAAGATAGTGAGGCTTTTCTTATTATATTTTATTTTTTATTTTTAAAATGGGAAAGTGGGTTTTGGATAGCAATGACTTTATTTCTTTTTTTTTTTTTAATTTTATTTAATGTAGTAATATAATTTTCGTGGTTACTTGCGTCCGATAGCGACGTGTCATCTCATCAAAATTATGAAATTCCAACCAGACTTGTCTCCAAATTCATATAATTTGTCCCATTCTAAGAAAGAGAACTTCAAAGAACCAAAATACCCTCATTTAAAAAAAAAAAAAAAAAAAAAGTAACCCAAGTTCCCATTCTATTCCACATATGTGATGTGATATTTGTCTCTTTGCTTACCCAATTCATAAATTGGATGGTACGTAAGTATCCAATGTATTATTATTATTATTATTATTATTATTATTATTATTATTATTATTATTATTATTATTATTATTATTATTATTGTGGGTTATCTAATCTTTTCACTGACGTAATAATACGTTTATCAGTTATAAAATTCATATAAAAATTATAACCAATTATAAAAAAGGCTTATAAAATGACAAATTTTTATATAAATAATTATTTATAATTTTTTTATAATTATTTACAGTTTTTATATATAATTTATAACTGATGTGTCAGTTGTAAGATAGCCAAATCTGTTGATTAATAAGTTTCTATTTTATTAAAAAATCTGTGATTATTATTAATTATAAAGTCCTGTGAATAATATAAGTTTTAATTAATGTTACGCTTATAAGCTTTTTATACAAAATTATATAATATTATTGTATGATTGTCATATTATAAGTCCTGATTAACATAATGAAAATTTTAAATTCATCGCTTCAATCACATAATGGCACATTAATTTATATAATTGAATTTGTATTTATCAATTTATGAATGTAATGTCATTTATAATTTTTGTATCCAAACTTGTTTTGGATCCTATTAATTGATAACTAAACTAGTTCTATTAGGGTTTGATAATTTAGGTCGATGACAGTTTCATAGATTTAATTGTCATCCTTATAATTGACCACTTGTGAGAGTAAAAAATACTTTTCATCACAATATTCTTGTAAAAACTATAAAAAATTTATGAAACTCAATCTACGTAATATATATATATATATACACGGCTATTAAATAGTGTGTGAAATTAAGTCAAAAAAATTAAGTCACAATAGCTTGACCCTATATATATATGTGTGTGTGTGTGTGTGTGTGACCTTTATGTAAGAACGTATTATAGATTAAATAAAAATATCGAATCTACACCTACTAATTTAAATCTTTAATAGGAGTGGTTCTTTAATATAAGTTAAATTCTATATTTACCGAGTCAATCCAAACCTCTCTTTTGTCTATTTCCATAATTTTTAGGATGGGATTGGCCGCATTGGCATATATTCAACCCCTTCAAACTCCAAGAAAATTAATATATTATTAGATTAAAATACCTTTTGACGAATTTCAATATTCTTTTACTTTTCAAAAACCTCCTACACAATTCTGAAAAAAAAAAAATGAGTATAATATGCTACAACAATTTATATACCTATCAACGAATATTTCATAATACCAAACTCTTTTTTGTTTTTTAAATTTATTTATCGTAACGACACGATAGATACTTTTAATATGAATACATGTGACAAAATTGTTCTTAATTGTATTAATTGTCTAGCATTAGTGGGGGTTAGTGCTATTAAAAAACAATTAATTGATACTAATTAATTAGTATTAATTATTGTAGACATCATGTTGACCATGTTGGCTTCATACAATAGAACCTTTACTAAACTCAATTTCGAGTGATCCCAAATAAATAAATAATGAATGGTCACGTGGGTTCTTGTGTTTGTAATTTCTTATTTCCATATATTTCCAATTCGTTAAAAGAATTGAAAGTTTATGCTTGATTTAATTAAACACTTATTTTATGTCATGTTTGCTATCCAAATGTACATTATTGTATTCAATATACAATGTTAATTTAATTCTACGATGAGTTTCATCAACATCGATCATATAATTATAATTTATAAACTTCTCTATATCTTTAAATTTGTGTTGAAATAATTTTTATAAAAATCAAGAATTATGAATCTAATACCAATAAAGATTAAGCTTAGTCATTTTTTTTTCAATGGTTAAAAACATATTTTGAAACATGAGTTATCAGATATCTAATGTCTCGATCATCAAATTATTCTCTCGAAACACACAATGAAAAGATCAAAGATTAGAAGACAAATTAATTATTTATTTAACAATAATTGTTAATGAATCAACAAAACGTTTCACTTTGATTTGTTTGTATTATCGATAATTTTCTTCTTGATGGACCATTCTTTTATCTTTTTCTTTCCTTTCACAACACCATATAAGGTCAATTTATTCGATTCATTCAACCTATCATTGTCTTAACTACTATATCTAATATTTGATTTTTTTGTAAGACTTATTTTTGTTTGAATGTGTCTTGTAAAATATCTACTATCTAGTGTTAACTTTCTTAAAAAACTTTCCAAATAGTCAAACCATCTTATTCATAGTTTAATTAATAAAATATTTGTTATAGAAGTATTTTAAATTTTAGAAACAATTATAAAAATGACCAAAATTGAAAGAACTATTCAAAAAGTCAACACGTGGTTGAAAAAATTTAAACATTATGATTATATTAAGAGTATAACTTTTTTTATTGTCGAATACTAAAGACCAACAGCTTTAAATCTATCAAATTGTTGAGCGTTAGAGACGATAACAAATAAACACCTATCAGTTTATTGAATGTGATTATAACATGTCAATCTTTTTACGTTTAATCCATTTACAAACACCCTCTCTAATTTAGGTTATTGATATTATTGAACTAAATACAAACATGTAAACTTGGGTAACTTCTACAATAATGATAAAAAACATTTCAAAAGGGAAATCTAAAAGTGCTGAAAAATAGAGATTAGGAAATAGTAAGTTTGTGTTACCCAACAAGTGGTTGTTTCCAAAAATATGAAAACAAATGGTAGCTTGCCAATTACCTTCAATTGGGAAGAAAAGGATTGAAACGAAGAAGAAACAAAATAACAAGTCAATGTGAAAGGGGGTTGTCAAATGTCGTATTCCTGGCCATTGGTGGCTTTAATTGTCTTTCTTATCATCCCCAATCGTCCGTCCATCTCAATAATTAATCAATTAGATGCCCAGACAAACATCACCATCATCGTTAAATCCAAATCTAACGGTGACTTTTAAGTCATTTCTTCATTCTTTTGATATATGATTCTTTCTATCTTTATCATAGAAGAACTAATCTTACACGTCTCTTTGCTATGCTCCAATTGTTTGAGTTGCTTTCTAATAGGGCCAACTACTTACTCATAATTTATCTACTATTTCTCTTTCAATCATTTAAAAAAAATAATGCCACGTACAATGATTTCAACTTACTTTTTAAGGCAATAATATATTATTAGATTGATAATCTTGTTGATCCCATTAAATCTTTTGATTCCAATTTGAAGGCTTTAGGTTTTCCGGGGGACGAAAAGGAAAATAATTGAGGCTCTCTTATTATTCTTGATTACGAACACTTCAACACTTCTTCTTCTTTTTTTTTTTTTATATATATAAAATTTAGTCAAATTTTGTAATTTATTCTTATAATTGTCCTCGTTTTCTTTTTTTATAATATGTTTAGAACATTACCATCGAGAAAGTTATTGATATTTTTCAAAGGCGTATTATAATATTGAATCGATAACATTATTAAACCAGTTAAATATTTATCAGTTATTTTATAGGTATAAAGTTTGTATCTCAATTTTTAATCTTAACTGTAATGTGATATCGTATGAGTAATAAGATAAATTAATAAGTATTTATTATTTAAATTTTTATATATTCATCTCACTGTTTATATGATATCAATATAGATTTTAAACTCATATTTAAAAAAAAAAAATTGTATGAAACATAAATATTTTTGTTGGTATCTCTCTCAAGTCAAACCCCATCTCATGGTTGGACCACTGAGAAAGACTTAAAGTTCCATCTATGTGTGCCACGTAAATAAATGGATATGTAATTGAATTGTAAGGTCCATCAGCCATACTGTATCCAAATCCAAATCCAATGCTTATCATCAACTTTTATTAGTCCCATCCATTCTCCATGTCCATTCATTTCTTTTTTTAATAATTAATTAATTAGTTTTCCTATAAATTTTATCTATTTTTCTTACGTTCCTTGCGGACGCAAAGAGGCAGGGTGGGGGACCCAAATAAAATAATTTCTTTTCGAAGATGAGAAATTGACAATATCCAAATTAATGCCTTTTTTGGACTGGTTATTTGTAATACTACAGATTGATATGTCAAATTTTCAATCCAAATGGATGTCTTATCTCGGAAAAAAGTTGAAACACTAGGTGGCATTTAATGCTTTATTCCATTAATAAAAGGATAATTGCGAATAATGAAGATATAAATATCTTGGGTTTCAATAGGAATATGTGATAAGTTTCTTTAGGCATGTAAAAAGTAAAAAAAAAAAAAAAAGAATAAAATTTTGAAAATTACATATATTATTAGTTTATAGACTTAAAAATGGGACAAATATCATACTAAAAAACTCAAATTTCTTATAATGCAATTTTTTTCTTTGTATAAGATTGAAGAGATTAAACCGTCATTAAAATACGTTATCACATAAAAGATAATATTTACCACATTTGGTTTGATCAAATTCAACGGATGTTTCGTACACAAGTTTTGTCATCATGTTCTTTGCTAGGGTTTTTTTTTTTTTTTTTTTTCTCCATCAACTATTCTCTAACTACTTTTGTAAGATAAAAGAAAAATGTTAGGTGTAAAGAGAAAATTTTCTCTTCCCAAAGTTCCCATTTTCTTCTTCCTTTTAGGCAAAGAAAAAGAATATAACTTTTCTTCCCTTCTCTTTCCTGTACTTTTTATCGTTTTCCCACTTTTTCTTTTCTCCCAAACATAATCTTATACCTTTACGAGATTCAAATCAAAATTATCGCCAAAGTTATTTGGACTCGGACCACGGTTGGTGTCCGCCTGGAAACTTCTCTTTCTCTTTTCAATTAATAAAAGCACGATATGTGTCGATTGCTCTGGAGTTAATTGATTGTCGTGAGATATTGACTGTGATCTTAGGTTGACGTGACTTGATTCCTAGCGTAGTTTGAGGACAAAAGATAGTGAGGTGTGACAGAGATTGAGAATGAAAGCTTTTTTTTTTTTTTTTTTAATNGTGTGACAGATATTGAGAATGAAAGCTTTTTTTTTTTTTTTTTTAATCCTTTTTTATATTATTATCTTAAATTTTTTTAAAAATTATTTCTATTTACATTTTAAATCTGAGTGAATTTTACTTGTTGCCCTCGTATTTTAATTTAGACTAATATTATATATACAACTTCTAATATATTATATATATAAATAATATAACATCAAATAATCGATAAAATAAGAATTAATATTTATTATTTTGATTTTTATATATTCATCTTATCATTTACGTGATGTTATTTTACTTTACACATATAATATTATTATTTAATTAAAAGTTAGGTAAAAAAAGATATTAATTTTCTTAATTTTTTTAAATTATTAAAATATATATCTTTTTAACAAATTCCAACAAATCATTATCATCGATGTGTCAACCCATTTGTCTTACAACTTTGAAATTAATTTTGTATAATATATGTAACTTTCAAATACATTTATTCAAGTTTGGCTGCTTTTTGAACTCCTGTATGATTGTGAGTGTCTATCGGGGTAGCTTTTAAAATCTTCAACAACCTATTTGGGATTATCAAATTAAGGTTTAATAAGACTTTTATCTGTGAAAAATTAAATTATTCTTATTATTCTTAAGTTTGATTTTGTTTGTAGTTTAAAAATTGATAGGCAATTTAAAAATTTAAATCATTTATAAGCATATTTTATATCTAAGAGTAAGAACTGGTTTAATATAATATATAAATGAAACTCGGGTAGTTCTACCATGTATGAGTACACCAAATCCATAGAAAAATTGTAAACAAACGTATAAAAATTGTAAATATAGATATAAAAATATAAATGATTACAAAAAAAGGTACGATTTGGGAATTTAGGCAAACGAATTTTATATAAAATCCAAAATAACTTTATTATAATTATATATAGATTTTATATATTTATATTTATAAATTCTATATGTTCTTTTATGATTTTTATATACAGCGGAATATTTATATAGACTCAATTTTGTTGGTTTGGTCTACCATTCTTCTTAAAATGGATTTATGTTAGAAGAGCATAATTCAAAAGTCATTTATGACTTTGACATTTCACCTAGTAGGTCTGTTATAAGAGTGATCAAAGGGAGCAGTATTTTAAAACTCGAACAAGTTTTATCGAAACCTCATGAAAAGTTTTTAAATAAAGTTGAATTTATTTAAATATATCTAAGTACCAACAAAAATAACATTGGAGAGTCAATGATATTAGCCTTGAAATAAATTAAAATGCCACTTAATTAATCATAAATTATGAAAGGGAAAAGGGGAATTGGAAGTCCAAAAATAACGTGTAGGTCCCAAATAAACAAAATTCTGGAAATCCAAGTTAAAAAGGTTGAAATTATTGATGGCTTTCCTGCTCCTTGAATTTGACCTTAAAATCCTAAATGCCGACAAATTAAAACGACACACTTAATAAAATTAATTTCTAAATAATTAAAATTTTTTTATTAATTACATGTTTTTGTTGTATCTACGAAATTCTTTAAAAAGAGAAGAAGAAAAGAGAAAAAAACCAAAAGGAGAAAATCCTGCCGACATTATGTAGAGAAATTAAAGAAAAAAAAAAAATCTGCCTAGAGTTGGGCCAAATTGCGCTTTCACAAATTGGGTTGGGCCGTGTTGGATTTGTCCAAGCATGTTTCACATTTGAGAATTGAGAATACTTTTGAAGAAAATGCTTTCATGTGAGTTAAAGTGTTTATAGAAAGCACTTCCAGTTCAATTTGTTCAATTTATTTTTCATTTTTATTTTTTTAATCATATTTTACCATATCAGTTTGTATAAAAGAATTTCTGTCAAAAATATTGTTGACTAAGATATAACGTATAAAGTCTATATGACTACTTAATCTTATAGATATCGTTAGGAAGATAAAATTTAGAGAAATAAATTTTAAAGATAATTTTAATTATAAGCACGTTCTAAAATATATTTATTTTTAAAATTTAATGTCATATAACTTTATGCTCTCTGCAGCTGTGCTGGGTTGTTTCTATAACTACGTGAAAATTATTGAAGTGAGATTATATTTTAAAACACTTTTATAATTTACATCATTTTTAAAGATTCTTAAATTTTTTGTATTAGTGAGATAAGCCCTCTCAGATTCAATTTTTTTAGAAAACAGCGTTAACTTTTAGGAGATAAGTGTTAGTTTAACAAAATTCTGAAGTTAAATATTTTTTTTAAAATTCATCTTGGGGGTTTGAATAAATTTTTCTTTATAAAATTGTAAGCGCAAGACCATAAAAAAATCTCTTCTATTTTGTACAATCTTAGAAATATTATTAAAATTTTTTTATTAATATGAAAAGTCACGTTTGAACTTTTATGTTCTATTTGTAACAAAAAATATCATCTAATGTACTACATAGGTGATATAAGTATTCTCTACTTATCTATCCATGTCGATTTCGAGCATAGATATCCATTTGTTAAAGGTCATTTAAGCTTTTTCAGGTAGTATAACATTTTATAGTACAGTAAAACCAAAATTTTGATAACGTTATTGATTTGGTAGGACAACAGACTATGACTTAGATGTAAACTTGTATGCAGTCTCATCATCCCATTATTTTCACATTATGGAGAAAAATAGCTCACACCAATCTCTATCCTACCATGCCAAGTTACCAAAAATATTTTATAAGCCGAGTTGGTAGGTGGACCTTAATTGTAGATATGAAATTGTGGTCCACAAATTATGGATCTTGCATACATGTTATTGTTGCTTCAAAACATGTTTTTGCTTTCTAAAAACAAGTTATTGTCATTTAAAACAAACACTTGGTAATTGTTGTCTATTTCTCCAAATTTAGAGAGTAGTTGATTTTTTTTTTTTATGGTTAAATAAAAAATATAATTACGAAATTAAAAATCTATACCCAACTATGCATAACCTTTTTTTTTTTTAATAATTTCACCACAAAACTTGTTCTAATTAAATGAAAAAATTTATTGAGGTTTAAAATTTAAAACAAAAACAAAACATCTTCCAACTTTTAAAAATCATAGTAAATCTCATTTATAAGCATCAAATCTTCCATTAGATATATAAAAATTTAATTTTAATAAATAATAATAATAATAATAAAAAACTGAAAAAAGTCCACGTTTGAAAAAAATAATCCTCCAATAAGAAAACCTTAGTCTTCAAAAAGTTATCAACCGCTCTCTCATTGAACCAGAGAAACAGTTGACCCTGAGATCTAGGGTTCCTCTTCACCGTTCATCGTTCATCAATCAAATCTTTATTTCTTATTTGTAAGTCTTCGATCTCCATTATCCACATTTTGCTTTCCGTCTTTTTTTGTTCGAGTAAGATTTTTTTTTTTGGTTGATGCAAAAATGGATATAAATTATAAGCCTTTGTCGAAGCATTCTTATGTAGAGTTACAATTACATAGCGATCTTCAAATCCCAAGATCCTCACCCACACAGAAAAGCCTCATCAAAATGCCATCTTTTGACGGTGAAAGTGGCTATGTTTTGAAGACTATGAATGATGGTAGGGTTCCTGACGAGGAGTTTGATGATCATGAATTTGATATTGATGATTACCCACTTATAAAAGCTAAAAACAGTGAAGGCTCTGGTGTTTCTGGTGCTGTTTTTAATTTAACTACAACTGTTATTGGTGCTGGGATGATGGCCCTGCCTGCTACCATGAAGGTTCTTGGTTTGGTTCTAGGTGTTGTGTTGATAATTTTGATGGGAATTTTATCTGAAATTAGTGTTGAATTGTTATTGAGGTTTTCGGTTATGTCTAAGGCGACGTCGTATGGAGAAGTTGTGCAGTTTGCATTGGGTAGGCCTGCGAGGGTTCTGTCTGAGATTTGTATAATCCTAAACAATGCTGGTGTGCTTGTGGTGTACTTGATCATTTTGGGTGATGTGATGTCAGGTTCGCCTCATCATGTTGGTGTTTTCGATCAATGGTTAGGGAACGGGATCTGGGATCAGAGGAAATTGTTGATTTTCATTGTTATGGTGCTTTTCCTTGCACCACTTTGTATGTTGGATAGGATTGATTCTTTGAGCGTGACTTCAGCTGCTTCAGTGGCCCTCGCTGTTGTCTTTGTCATGGTATGTTTTGTGGTTGCATTTGTTAAGCTTGTTGAAGGAAATATTGATCCTCCAAGGATGAGCCCAGATATTGGGTCAATGACGGCAATTTTGGATTTGCTTGTGGTGATCCCAATCATGACTAATGCATATGTTTGCCACTTTAATGTACAACCTATTTATAATGAGCTTGAAGGGCGATCTCCCCAGAAGATGAACCGGGTGGGGAGAATTTCAACTGTTCTTTGTATTGTGGTTTATTTATCGACTGCCATATCAGGGTTTTTACTTTTCGGGAAGAACACAGAGTCTGATGTGCTGATCAATTTTGATAAGGATCTTGGGATCCGATTCAGCTCTGCCTTGAATTATGTTGTCCGGATTGGGTACATTCTTCATTTGATTCTTGTTTTCCCTGTTATTCATTTCTCACTACGACAAACTGTAGATGCCTTGGTGTTTGAGGGATCAGCTCCACTCATTGAGAGCAAGAAGAGGTCCTTATTCTTGACAACAGTCCTATTGGTGTGTATTTACTTCGGTTCCACCATGATTCCCAACATTTGGACTGCTTTTAAGTTTACAGGGGCAACAACAGCAGTGTCATTGGGTTTTATATTCCCAGCTCTTGTGGCTCTAAAGTTAAGTCGGCAAGGAGAGGGTTTAAGCCCTGCGGAAAGGTTTTTGTCGTGGTTGATGTTTGTATTGGCTGTTGTCGTGAGCATCGTTGGAGTTATTGGCAACATATATACCATCAAAAGCAAATCTGCATAATTATCTTTTCGTTGTTTAGCATGATATTTCCACTAAGTACTGATTTGGTAGACGTTATACAAAGTCAAGTGAGTGGCTTGCTTGGCCAACATGAGAATGTAATTAGATGTGCAATTTTGTTAAGATGTGAGATGAAAACAGTGAATCGCTGGGGAGATGCTCATACAGATACAAAGAGTTTTTATACTCCTCATAGCAGCTACAATAAGTTGACTCACAATAGAAGGAATGTTTTGGGTGAATACTTCTATGGGAGCATCATACACCCAAGATGTAAGCTAATGCAAAAGTTTCACTTTAATTTTTCTTTTGGTTTTCCTAGTTCCAAATTTTATCATTCACAAGAACATTCTATAATCTATAAGTGCAACAACTATATTGTTGTTGAACGAATAGATTTGTCATTATCTGTTGTGGTTTAAATTTGGAAGCTCGAGTCTGTTAATTAGATAAAGGTTTTCATTGTTAGAGCTACTTTCTATTTATATTTTTATTTTTGATCAGGAAACAAAGAAAGATTGTAATTATTAATAAGCAAAGAGAAAGTACAAAGGTGGATCAGATTTCCACTGTGAGAGCTTTCTGATTTCATGAGTACTTTTTTGGGTGCACTTTGTTTTTTGAGAATTTCATTTGGATTGTTTCTTAATATTGTCCAGAACAATAATAGCATAAGCTATAAAACACTTAAACGAGTGAGAGCCTCGTATGTTCTTTGCAGGGTTTCTTTTAGGTTACTGGAGCATGTTACATTAACCAGATAGTGAGCCTTAGAAAATTTCTGACAATTAGACAGTCATTACATTCTCACATGTCAATGGCTTTTTCTTCAGTAGTTCAGTTACTGCCTAGTGAGCATTTATACAAAAAAAGGATTGCTTGAAAAACCATTTACATATTAATTTTTGCTCAATCAACAGAAAAAAGCCAAACCTTGGAGTAACTTACTTAACCAAGTACCACTCATTAGGTAGTGCTTGCATGTCATGTGAGACACATTAAACAACTCCACGGCAGAAACTCCATAATCATTCATGTAACCTTTTCGAAGAAGATTTTGCGTAAGGGGCTTTAGCTAAGCTCTCAATCTACATTGTGTTTCGTATTAGCTTTTAACAATAACCCCAATTGGTCTAGATAAGAAGTTTAAGGATGGATTAAATTGTTATGTTAGTCTTTGCTGCATGGATCTCTTTCTTTATTTTATTTATTTCTTTTGACTTGAACTGTGTTGATTTTATTTATTTTGATAATTACCTGCGTTAGGATAACCTTCACTCCTTGTCATTGTGCAAAACAAAAAACTGGCATTATAGAATCAAAATGGAACCATCTCGAATGAAAATAATTTCTTGATCTAAAATGCAACATCGATGTGTGGTTTAAGGTATGGTCCGTTGTATATCCATCATGCTCAATCATTAGGTAGCATTTTTTCCAAGAACAAAATCTGCTTATGCTGGATAAGTGCTTGGGGAAGAATAGATTCATGAATAGCCATGCAAAATTCCTCAACCATCTGATATTACTAGCTTTTGTGCCAGAAAAATAAGTCTGATAACTAATTCTAAAATCCATATAGGTCCAACTAAGCGTATCATTCATCAAATATTATCAACCCACAACCAATGGGTTGTACACAATCATCCACAAGGTGCAATGATTTACACCGGAGGAAACTTAGTTTGAGTTCATTGTATACTTCAACATTTTCCTTTAATTTTTGGTAAAACGGTTATCAACATAGGGACATTAAAGGGAAACATGCCTAATTCCTACAAATATGGTTATGACTTTTCAACAATCAACTTTCATGGACTCTGGGAAATGGGGGAAATCAAAATGCTTTGTGGATGAACCTCTTTGCCTCATTGTCCACTCCCCTGAAGAACAAATAGCAATTTGTGCTTCTGGTTATGCATAGACTAGGCAACTGTGTAGAGCTAATGAAATCTAGACGGAATGAAGGCCGATTTTATCACCTGAGCGTGGCACGGTGGCACCTCATCTTAAATACTTGACAAACCTCTGGCCGGACTGTGAACCATAAATGATATGAATCTCGGACTGCAAGTTTGGAGGCCCATAGTGGATTTACGTGGAACTTGGATGTCCAACCAGTCTCTGAAATTCTGATCATTCACTTAGAAGATTTGCTTATTGCCATGCTCAAAGTAATCAACCTCAAGAACACAGACAGTCCTACAAATGTTTGAAATCTACCCTCTCTTGAAAAATGATCTTAGTCTTGGTAGCCTGAGATGTGTATTTGATGAAAGAATGATGGTTAATTTTGGAGATTCTTCATATTATGAATAGTTGCACCATTAGTGCAAGCAGATTGATCAAGAAGCTCATTCTGCTTTTGATTTTTCTGAAGCACTGATAGAAGTCCTTCAGTTCCAAGTTCTCTCTTTAAGTTTGTCATGTTTCTTGTACCCATAGTGAACCAATGCAGCTTGTTCTTGATATGAATCCTGCTGATTCCTGGTTCTGTGGTTACTTCATCTTTCTTCAGATCCCTCATTTCTCTTCGTCCCAGATGCCTTGAAATGCATGCATATTCGACACTACGAATAAATCTCAGTTCTCTGCGTTCTCATTTCAAAAATTTTATTAGCAACTAGTCGATTTTCATCTTATGATAAATTCTATAAACAGAAACAAGCACATCTCATATCAACCAATCTGGTTTACGGCCATGTTCTCAGTAAGTGCTTGATCTTTGGAATGCTGACCAGCCATTCCAAGGAGACCAACAATACAATTGTAATGACAAACTGATGGGTTGATCCCATAATTTTGGCTTATGGAACTGAAATAGGCCTGACCTTTGTCCCCTAACCCTGCTTTGCTACATGCACCTATAACCCCAAGAAAACTAATTTCGTCAGGAAAAACTCCAGCCGCTTACATTTGTTCAAAAACGTTGATGGCTTCTTTTCCAAGACCAAAAGTTAAGACTGCATTCCATGAGACTATGTCTCTTACAGGCAAATCTTCAAAGACAGAAAGACAATCTACACTACCACACTTGAAGGACATTGTTATGAGTGCATACACACACATAAACATGAGTTAAATCCATGTTTAAATATCAAGGCATGAATTTGTTCTCCAAGCTTGGTTGCATCCAAACTGGCACAGTCACTGAGAATGCTAGTAAGTGTCAAGTCTCTAGGTTTTATTCCTGCGGCTAACAACTTGAAGGCATTTTCAACTTGTCCAACCTCTACGTATGCTGATATAATTGTCGTCTCAGACACCTCATCCCATCTAGGCATATTTTGGAAAGTATTTAAAGCATCATCCAACCGTTTATTCTCTGAAAACCCAGCAATAGGTGAGTTCCAAGAGACACATTGTTTTTCACTTGCATTGTAGTAAAAACCTGAGAAACATCTTCGATGTTCTTGCACTTTGCATACATGGAAATCAACCCATTACCCACATAGGGGTTATACTGACACCTTGTCTTAATGGTGAGTGAATGTATCTGTTTACCCATTTCCACATCTTCAATGTTGGCACAAGCAGATAGAGCACTGGTAAAACCCGAGTGACTTGGAAATTTTAGTGTCCTATGCAGTTCAGCAAACAACTCCAAAGCTTATTTACACTTTCCATTATGTGCAAAACCAGAAATCATGGTCGCCCAAGAAGCTTTATTCCTCACAGGCATTATCAGAAAACGTAGATTTTGCTTCTTCAAGCATGTCATTCTCTGCATATCCAGCAACCATAGCATTCCATGAAACCACATTTGGATACCCTGAAAATTTAGAAAAAAATAATAATAAAGTTTAGAATAATTTATTTGAAGTTTTAACTTAAAATTTACTTACTCCCTTGAATCATTTCCTTGTTTGTTTTAAATTGGTCCCCAAAGTTTAAAGTTTAAATATGTTACGGGGATCTTGAGTTGTTGAGTCGTTGATTAGACTAACTTGACAGCTAACACCTTATTAAATATACAAATTGTCTAACCGCTGAGCAATGTTAAATGTATGTCAAGTAATATATTGATCTATAGAGATATAGTTGTATTCGAAAAATGAGAGTAAATTCGTATTTTGACATGGGACTCACACTAATGGTAAAGAAGATTAAAGTTTAATTAGACAACAAAAACAAATTAGAGTTATACTAAAACTTCAAAATAATCCTCCTAATTTGACTAATTTTTTATTAGGTCCTAACCACAGGAGATATTCGTCTTTTGATGTCTCTCTCGAAAAAAGAAATATATTGTCATCTATATATATCCGTTCAATAAAATGTATTTATTTTAAAATTATCTTATCATGGTTAATTGGTTATATTAAGTGATATAAAAGAAAAAAATAATCCATACCTACATGGAATTAGTAAACCAACGTATTATTGAAACAAAGCTCTATAACATATATTTAGAAGCGTATGACTAGGCAAATTACAATGTTACATATAGCTACTTATCCAAAATTGAAGGACCAAGGGCTCCCCAACTAAACTACAGGTTTGATAGCTATATTTAGAGACGAGGTTGCTGGCATAAATGATTGATTTTTTTTTTTTTTTTTTTCGGAGATGACTTGCATTTTTGGTGATATCAGTAAAGCTACTTTTCTTCTCAACCAGTTAGACTAAAAGCTGCAACAACTTGAATTCCTGTTTATACCATTCTTCTGCATTTGCAAGAAAATTCCGTCAAATAGTTTAATTCAATGAACAGGATTCACTTGGAACATACATACAGTTGACTGAGTGATGGATGTAATTGGTTTAAGGACAAAAAAGTCTTTAAGTATAACAGGTGAACCAACTTATACGCCAATGACTCAATTGAGAACTCTTTCCCGAGTGAATCCACCCGGTTATATGCTCTGCAAGTTTATATACAAGCCAAGTTCCACTGGTTAAGTGATAAGTCAAGATTTGAGGATCCTTCAGCATCAAAAGAATTCAGAGATCAGGGCCACTAGACCAGGTCTTGTATCTCCCTGATCACTCATTAGCCCGTCGAGGAAAGTGACCCTTTGTATTAGGACAATCGGTTCAATTGGTTCCTCCATCTGCACATGGACCAGCACGGCAAGCATGTCAGTGCCTTATAGATTACAAACTGTGCGAATTCTCTTAATGATGCTCATCATGGATATGGATTTGTTTTCAAAAGCTATTTATTTTCTTGATTGTAGCAAAATAGGAAAAGCAATTGTAAATGAAAAATGTGCAATGCAAATGAAAATCAATATTCTGATTGGTTGATCAGCTTCCAAAATTCAGAGTCTCAGACTAATTTCCAGTTTCCTTCTTTATTATGTCTAGTCACTACAATAGGCCTTAAGTTTTGTTTAAGACACAGCTTGATACAGAAATATAAGATTTCATCAATTGTTTCTCCTCAAATTCTCTTCATAAATTCCTTTTCTACTCTTCTTCTTCCCTTTTTTCTTCTCTCTCTAGTTCTTTGTCCTATTCAATTCTACATTGTAGCTTCTGACCAACAAGCAGATATAGAATCAAAAACAAACAAACAAATACACACATCTTCGCTGCCAACAGAGAGAGACTACTACCAGAATCTGTTGAAGAATAGTTCACAGGTGCTGAGCTCTCCAATCAACGGCAAAATTCTCTTCATTATCATCATCACTGGATGACTCTTCATCGATAGACTTGTTGTCAGCAACATTAGAATTTTTGCTGCGTTTGGCTGACCTGGCAGCCTCCAACTCCATTTTCCTCTTCCTTAGAGTTTCCACCTTTTCCCTATATGCCCTGCAGATGAGAAGAAAAAGAAAAAGAAAAAGAACAAAAAGTCAGAATCATCAGTAAAGAAAGAACAGCAAAACCACAGGCAAGAATACAAGTAGTCCACTCTTATGGCCACAACGTACTTACTTTTGCTCCAATAATTCATACTCTTGTATTGTTTCTGCAGCATCTATCTGCATCTCATAATCATAACATAGATCATTAATACAAGTCCATTATGCAAAAATCATACTGAAGACAGGAAAGAATGTTCAGTGACAGGTATAAGGGGAATAAAGCTGACCTCTTCTTCTTCCATACGGTCATCCACCTCTCGCAAGTCCTCTTGAATCAACTTTTCAAATTCCTTGTACTCATCTCTGTAATATTTACATAACTTAAGGTTACTGACAAGTTCCATTTCCACATAATACACAAGTAATATGAAACAATGGCCATCATATCTAAACTCAGAAAGAGTTGAAGAGGCAAACATATTGTAGAAGTTAATTGGGATATCATAAAAAAATCCGCACTGAGGTTTCTAGTGTAGTACCAGCATTTTACACAATCCCCCAGCTCCCAAATTTTCAATTACTAGAAAATTACAAGGAAAAAATTGAACAGATATGGGTCAGTGGGAGTAAACTTGAAAATACTCTGACATCACGAATCAGAGTGATTATAACACTAAAAGTACTTTTACTATGATGTCTTCTATCTCTCTATTGAACCTTCCCTCCCTCTTTCATCACCCACATTGTGAATTTCATCATGACAAAATATTGATTGAATCTTTGCTACATGGAGCATATTACAGAAAGCCACCTTAATCATGATAGTGCCTATCTCTCTTCTCTCCACTTATTCAAATAGGACTTATATATACATGCTGACGTAGCAGCTGAGAAGTTCTTGTTGACATATTCAACAGCCAACTTTTCAACTTAATCACAAAAACAACAAAAATTTATGCATCTGGTTGCATGTTGCAACATCTTCAGCCTTATCATTATTATTCTTTTTTCATATATTTAACTTAACAAACACAAGTTATGCAAGATCTTTCTTACAATTAACGAGCATATATACCTTTCGAAAAATTCATTTTTGTCACTATCAAGTGTACATTAATAATTTTGGAACTACTAAAACAGCCAAGATAGAGATCTAATACCACAGTAAATCAGATAACTTTTTTTCTGGTCACTTTTGATCAGTCCACTATTAAACTAATACTTATAAAGCATGATAACAGCTCATGCTAATACTTTACCAGTTCTTTAACCCTTAGAAATTGAGTGAAGTAGCAGCCTCACATTGAGAATCACGAGAATCATGAAAACATGGGACTCACCACACTTCACCTCAAAAGTAATCATCAGAAGAATTTCAAGTTTCAATTTACTTTACTTTTTATATTTTTTTCTTGAGCTGTTCCTCAAAATATATTGGACAGAATACAGCATATAAGCAGAAGAGGTGGATGGGAAGAAAAGTTTTTCCAAGGACAGGGCAGAACTTCTCAACAATCTAATGCCGTTAATATAGAAGAAACCATAAAAGCATTCACTGTTCTTTTTATTTTGAGGCACGCAGGGGATCTACAACTAATATTAAACTATAATCTAGAGTGGGAACTTACTTGACATCTATCTTAACCGGCTTAATGCCACGAGCACGTAAATCAGCTTCTTTGTTATCAAAGAAGCCTTCTGGAAGAGCTCCCTTTGCTTGCTTGGTTTCTAGAGCAGCAATCTGCTCTGATTTCTCTGTAAGCTCCCTGGCAGGCTGAACATTTTTTGCTTGTATAGTGGCACCAATAGGCAATCCAGACTCCACTTCCTGAGTTTTAGCAGAACTCGAAGAGTTTGTAGATGAATCATGATCCACCAACTTGACAGAATCTGTAACTAAAGTTCATCATCCAGTCAATTAAATCAACAGTCAAATCATCATTTTCTAGAGATTCAGGCATGATCCAAAGCACTCAGTACTATGATTAACAACAGGTGATATAGATTTCATCACGATTATTAAAAAAAAAAAAAAAACACTAATGTGAGAAGGGGAAAAAAGATCATAGCCAAGTGCTTACTGGTTTTTGTCTTCTTCACCTCATGATTATCAAAAAAATTTGGAGGAAGCACAGAAGATGGTTTTGTTTCAGCTAATTTTTTCGATGGTTGAGGTTCGGGATTTTTCAACTCCAAATGATGTTCAGTTTTAGAGAGATTGACCCTGGGCTCGGGTTTTGTATTGCCAGCCTGAGAAAGTCCAGCTGCACTAGCTTTGATGTTACTAATTGCCTACACAACATAAGCTTCCCGTTAGGACATAAGCAATTTGAGCAATTTGTAGAAGTTAAAACATAACTGTTGCATGTATGCTTATGCAAAATACAAATAAAGAAGAAAAAAAGATAGGTAATTACAAAAATTAAACAAGCTGTAACAACCCATCCAAACATGGTCCACATCAGACAAAAAGCAAAGTAAAAATTGACTCAGCAGAGTGAAAGTAAACTAACACTGGAAAAACCTTTCTTGCTAATATGGACAGAATGAAAGAATTTCGAGACATTAATATTCTCGAGAAGGAATGATCAAGCACCAAAAATCTATCAAGAATCATTTCAATTAAAATAAGTGATACAATGAACCAAAAAATATAACAATTTAGCATCCCAACTAGTAATAATTAGAACAAGAATTAAACTCACAGAAAACTCAGTAGACACTAATTTAGACTCACTCTACCACTTCCGAAATTTGGCTCACAAGACTTATACATATGGCTTCTAAACTCAAAGGAGCTCAACACCATGGAAAAGTCTTGGCTCTTCACAGTGACAAGCGGCCACATCATCTGAACACCCGGACATCCGTTCAATAAAATCATATAATTCTACAAACATTTATATTCTCGTTTTTCAAACATCTTAAACATTACCATTCATGTTCAAAATAAATGCATACACAACTCTAAGCCATCAATAACAAGCTAATTAAGTTATCTCCCAACCAAGCCTCTCTCTACCACTGAAACAAAAGGCTTAAAATGCTCTAAAGCAACATAGGTTGCTCATGCAGTAGCAAAAAAAAATGTCAAATAATTGGTGAAAACCTAATTGACCCATCAAAGAGCAGCAAAAAATAGGCTAACCTGATGATGCTTACGGGAAGCTTGGTGGGCATCCCATAGAGACTCGGACTTCAAAACGACGTCGCAAACCCGACAAACGGGTTGATCAAATTCATTATACCTATAAAAATTAAATCTAAATATTAACGTTTCTAATCTCAGAAAAAAAAATGAAAGCTCGTCGTTTGGGGTTCTGTTTATTTGTTTACCTCACAAGAGGAGAGTTTATGCGCTTGTCCTTCTTCTGGGCATTCAATTTGGCGCGAAACAGCGCCTTCTTCTTCGCTTGCAAGTCATCCATTTTGATTTCTATTGACTGAAACTTCCGGCAACGAAAATTATTGAGAAAGCAAGAAGAGAAGGTAGAAGGGAAGGTTTCGGACGGGTTTCCGGGTCGACGAGGAATATGGAAACGGATTGTCGACCTTCTGGGTGGGCTTCGATCTGTTAAAACCAGGAATATTGGTCTTCCAAAAGCCCATTTAGAATATTCCTTCTGTTTTTTATGCATAATTTGCGAGAATCATCGAGTTTTGAGATGTGTTTTTTAAATTTAGTCAAATTTTATTTTTTTTACAAATTATAAAAATTTAAATTAAGAGGTCTTATTTTGAATTTGATATGTTTTTTAAAAATTTAGATGTCATAATCCGTCGAATGTTCGACGCTTGTTGTTAGACACTATTAGACGATGTTGAATACTATCAGACGATTATCTTTCAGAATTTTTTAATGTTATTTATCATTGAACACAAGGTCATCATATCTAAATTATTCAAATGCGAGTATATTTTTAAAATTTTTCCTAACGTTAGTTCTATTTTTAGGTCTGTTTTTACAATTCTTTTATTTATTTATTTTATTATCTAAGTGATGAGCTCATAAATTGACAAACTAACGAGATTATATAATTTGATAAACCAATTTCATAGAGTTGATAAGCATTGCACTCATCAATCAGGTACAACAAGTTAACGAACACAACTCATTAGCTCATCAAAAGCGTACTTCAACTTATCTAGAAAGGTTGTTTTGTTCTTAAGGTTAAACTTGGATAGATAATCAAACAAAACATTGAACTTACTAAAATTAAAAAGCCTCTTAGCTTAATTATTTTCCCTAAAAAAAATTTATCCAAATAAAAACTACTTTTATTTTCTTATGCTTATGTTATTTAATTTAAATTTAAAAAAAGCAAATATAAATTAGAAACCAATAAAAGAAAGTAAAAGAATACAAAAAAAGAATTAGATCGATATTATGGATAAAAAAAAGTGTTGAGGGTGATTCAACACTGTTACAAAAGGGAAGTGAAGAGAAAATTAAGGAAGCGAAAAGAATGATCTACACATAGGCGATTAAGGAAATTAGGTCTCTTTTGATACTCGACATTGTATAATATAGTATTATATTGTATTACATTGCATTGTATAGTATTAAAAATAATACCATATGAAAATTACATTATGTTGTATTAGTCTAAAAAAAGAATTTAAATTATATAAAAAGTAATACTTAGGACATTCAAGTTTGGCCTCGAGTTTGAGGTGCTTAGACCAAAATCGAGGTGAGTAGGGTTGGGACCTATGATAGCGTGCAAGCTAGGGATTGCACAGAGATGACAAAAGGTCGGGCCAGGCCAAGCTCAGCCTATTTTGGGTAGGCTTGGCAGGCCTATAAGCCAGGCTAGGCTGAGCCAGGCCTTGAAAAAAATTGAAGACCTACACTATTTGGACCAGGCCTATCATTATTCATTATGTAAAAATTTTTAAATTAATTTTTAAATTATTTTTTAATTTATAAAAATAAAAAATTAATTGCTACAGTACTAGGCTGGGCCAGGCCGGCCTACAGGATCAAAGCCTAGGCCTGCACTGTAGCATGCAGGCCAGACCGAGCCTTTTGCCATCTCTAGGATTGCATGAGGGTAAAAGGGTTTCATTTTTTTTTTTTTTAATTAGTACCATACAATGTAATCTAGTGTTGCTAATTAACTTTGCATATATGCATATAAGAGTTGTACTTCATATTATTTAATACTAAACAAAATTATAACTAAACACATGTATTGTATTACGTAGTACAAAGTAACAATTTATTATTATATAATGTTGCACACTAATCCACAATGGTTTAGTTCAAGTGGTAAGGCAATCTAGAATTGAGGAGGTAAGGTCAACAATGAGGTCTTGAGTTTGATTCTCCTTATACATAGATTATATCATAATTTAAGTGAGAGACCGTGACAATGACGCGTAAGTTGGCTCAGATACATTGGTTTTAAAAAAAAATGTTGCACATTAAACATGACCTTAACTTGTAATTTAGCTACACAATGCTTGAATTATAGCATTAAAGGATGAAGGGAGGCTTAAGATATTAACCAAAATAAAGGAAAATTGATAATCCAAGGCGATTTATGTGGAGAAAGTAAACAAGCTAGAATCTTGGGTTCACATTGGGAGTGTGAGGTTAAAAGAAATATGTCTCTTAATAATTATATGTGAGAGCATTATTAGAATAATAATGGGGATAAATAGCTCTATTCTTCAGATGGGCTTTAGAAACACCGAGGCCCATCACAAGATTATAAGCTTGAAGATTGTGAAGAGTATATTTGGACATGTGTTATGATTGTTAATTATTTAGCAGAATCTTCAATTGATATAGTCTTACGAAAATATGATGGAAAGTTAGTAGTGCACTATACATTATTTGGCCTTAGATATTATGTGAGAAATTTTGGTTCAATGTTAGAGTTATATCAAATTATGTTGATTCTTTCTTTTAAATTATATATGTTTATATATAAGATGAGGCTATTATGTTTTAATTTTTTTTTTTTACTTAATTCTATACATTATTTGATAACTGTCCATTTTTTTAATTTAATAGTAGAAAGAGTTGCTAAGTTGGTGTTGAAAAAATTATCTTTTAATTTTTTTTCCACCTATTGATTATAGTAAAGCAATAATTATCAAATAGTGTGTCATATTAAATGAAAAAAATTAAGTCCCAATAACCTGATCTTATATATATATACACTTTTTATCCTAAGTTGATGAGGCATCAAATAAGTAGTAAGATGAATACATGAAAGTCACTTTACCGTTCACTTGATGCCACATCAACTTAGAATACAAAGTTGAGATACAAACTTTGTATATATAACATTACTTATATTTATATATATGTGCAAGAATGTATTTTCCCAAAAAAAGGATATTGAAAATTTTAAAAATCAAATTGAAACAACCTATCAAAGTTTAATAGAAAAAATAAAATAGCTCAAAAATGTTTTCTTATTTTGGCAAATAATTTCTAAAAAGTAACAAAAGAATAAAAATAAGTTATTTTTCACACTTAATTCTTATGTATCATAGATGATAACAAGAATTCGTGTTTTCTAAAAACATAAAATAAAAATAATGGACAAACAATTATTTTTCAATTTACAAGAACAAAACGTCAAAAACAAGAAAATAAATACGTAATAAAATAAACCTTTTATATAATGTTTTGCTCATTATTTCTTTTTATAGATTTAACGAGAGAGTCGTCGGTATATCAAGAATACAATGCAAACATGCGTACATGAAAACTATACCTGATACACCTGAAGACTTTTACTTTTTCATATTGAGGATCTAATGCATTTAAAATATGAGATCACATGTTGTTCCATGATTATTATAGGTTATATTCCATTAGCATTTGCAGAGATCCTGTACATAGAAAGTAACAATTGCTTTGCTTGCTTTATATTTAAGTTCAATTAAACGTTTTAAACCCCAACAAAAACAATTTTCATTTTTCACGTTGCTCAGACAATGTACAATGTTCATGCATATTATTAGATAAGACTTGTCGAATCTCCATAGTCTTATATTTGATAATTGATATGGTTAGAAGAGATTTTGATCTTCATCGAAAGATATTAGATCATGACATCTCTATATATAAGATATATTGTTTTGACTTAGATATCGGGATTCTCTTTCAATTGATACGTCATTTCTTAGTTATATGAAGTATTCCTTTGAAAATTAATGTCGTAATTAAAAATGAAATGTCCAGCTTCTCTGCGTGATTAACGCAATTGTTGTAGATCTCTTGAATTAAAATGAAAGGTTCGGCCTCAAGCCCTGCCCTCATGCAATGCTTGAAATTTCTCTTGAACTATTTTGGGTTGTTGAAAGGTCTTCTTTTATTATTTAAAAAAAAAAATCAAATATATTGAGAAAAAAAAAGAGAGATAAATATGTCAAAGTCATTTGTTAATAGAGAGATGAAAATGATTTGGCGAAACTTGTTAAGAAGAGTATCAAGTCATTTGTTTTACAATTTTATCATTCTCCGTTAAAAATTAATGATGTTGTATGTTCAATGAATTTGGGAAAGGTAAGAAAAGAAATAGATAATTTAGCCTAGAACAAGTGGCATTGCAAGTACCAGTGACCATTTTACATATAGATGATAGATCCTCAATCTTGTTTCTAACCACCAAAAAAAGATTCTTAAGTAGAACCCTAGAGTACAATCATTTGCATATATAGTGAAAATAATCTAAAAAAATTTAGGTACAAATTGGTAAAGATTTTGGAAGTGCAACTGGCAAGCAACCTCAAATTATAATTAAAGGTCCAGCCCCATCACTTGACCCAAGTGCTCCCACAAGCCTGAGGACGATCATATTTATGGCATAAATATAAGCTTCTCTCTTGCTGGTATAATCTGACGTATTGGTTGATTGAAGTAGATTAATAATTAATTCAATTAGTTATTTGATCAAAAATTAACGGTGCGCATGCAAGTTTAGTGTCATCATTTGTTAACCAACTTTGCTTTATATTGTTTTCAGTTAATTAATTAAACAAAAAAAAAATGAAATTAGGTGTTAAAAGGTGATGAAAGCCATTAACGAACTCCAGTTGTTAATTATTATTAATACAAATCAATTATAATGTCGATAGCAAGCAACATCACTTGCTACCAAACCAAATGTCACTCAAACATGAGTGACGAACTAATATTTTGATGTGAGAAATTATATTGTAAAGAAAAAAAAATCGAGTGTAGCAATCATTCCTTGTGTTCACGAATAATTTTCTTAAGATCCCTAATATTTGAGTTAAAATCTTGAGAAATATATATGAATATGTATATGTGTCGATATCCGTAGTTTAGCTATCAAGGGTGGGTGATCACCGAGAATAGAACTTGCAAAATAAGAATATCTGAATACGTCTGCCTGCAATGGCGTACCATATTGTGAATCGTACGACACTCAAATTTAGACTTTGTTTACTAAAAATCTTTAGAAAGAGAAATTATCTAATTAGAAACTCTAAAGAGAGTTGCGCGTTCGGTAAAACTAAATAACTAAGCCTGGAATAAGAGGGTTTATATATTCCCAATGGTCCATATAAGGACCTGTTAAAAAAGTTTCTTGGGGAACTAGAGACACCTAGGGTGACCGCCCGGAGGAGAAAAAACTTAGATGGCGTATCCATTTCTGTCCGTTAACCATCACCACGACATGTCGGTCGCATTGGTAGAGGAAACCCTAGGGCAATCTCCACATCCGATATTCTTAGACGACCAAATGAATATGCTTGATTAATAAAATTTCATTACATATGCATGTACTGTTTTTTCTCTCATCTACTTAAACACAAACCATGAAGGGATTATTTTATATAGACGGATATATAATAATAAATTTTTATTCAACAGCATATAAATAATGTGATATATTCGTCTCATTGAAGATTTTTTCTTACAGAATTCACAAAAGCAAAAAGTTAGAAACCTTATTCATTAATTCCAATTTAAACACAACCCTTCATCACAAACTAAACCTTAATCTTCACTCTCTAATTATATTAATAAAAGTTTCCGATAAAGTTTTTGAAATTCTAGGAATCGTTATTAATGGTCTGGTCTTTAAGCCGAAGGCTAGGGATGGACAAAATTTTCCTTATTTTTATATTGACAGGGAAAGTGCAAAAGATCATCCCAGAGATGAATCATACATTAATTAAATAAAGCAATACATGATTTTGGAAAGAATACATGCTTTTGTTTTAAAAGCTAGTTTTATACAACATAAATGATCATCACGCTCTCTTCTCTCTGGTATATATTATATGATATACTGTAAACGAGATTGAGAGATTCGATTAGATGACAAAAGTAAAGTAGACAACAACGGACAAATATGTATATAAAAATTAATATAGAGCAGTTGTGTTGTTACATTAATTATTGAGTACATAATATGCCCACACACCCACCACTATTTGTATATATGCATATTAATGGTCATGATGTATCCTCCACAAGTAAGGAAATCTCTATTTTTTTCTCTATATATGGAAATTAATTAACAACCCAAATCGAACTAATTAAAGAAATCTTTGAAAGTATCCCATAAATTGATCTTTCAAATTAAATTCTTTGTTTGAATCGAAAGCTCCAAGGAGATTTCATTTAATGTCTTTTACTCATGAAAGAGCATTGGTTGTTCACATGCAAATAGTACTCTCCAATAAAATAATCAAGTGTGAGCCCGTGATGACATTTGAGTCCGAGATGTAATTGATAAGATTGCATGTGAATAGATGGAGAAATATGAACGCAAACAAAAACACTTTATTAGATCGAAGTGGGATTTGAGACAATGCTTAGTGTTTGGAACTATTAAAAAGAAATTGCCGTGACAAGTTCTTATTTGCTACAAAAAGTAGGTGGACTTATCCCATAATTAATTACATATGGAGCCACACAACAAATTCAATTCGAATAGAGTCTGGCTATAGCTACTTTACTATTTTTTTTAAATTTCATTTTAATTTTTAACCTAAGTTAACTTTAGGGGGATTAATGAATTGGTTATAATTAACAAGACAGTTAAGGAATTCCTTAGAAATGATGACTATGTTTCCTTGAGATTCAATCTGAACTTAAACTGCTCTCTTGCTTTTTAATCTTTACATTATTAGCAATGATCTGACTCTTAAACTTGCATGCTTGTTAGTGAGTCAATTAATTGTTTTACTTTTTCTACTTCTTTCCTTTTACGAGATCATTTCATCTTATAAGTTAGTCTTTAGTGTTAGATCATTCGTATCTATTTTTTTCTATTATTAACGACATATTTAAGTATTTTTAAAGATTTCGTGATTTGTGATTAAAATTTATTATTGTTGAACTATGTCCAAGTCCATGTATTACATGTTTATAACAATTAGTTGGCATTAATCGAAGTATAAACTTTGAATAATAAGGTTCCAAAATGTCAAACTTCAAGTCCTCAACCTAGAATTATCTTTTGTTTGTCTGCTTATTAGATAATATTAACAACTCGTTGAATAAGTAATGGCAAACAACTAATGCACACAATAAACAACAATCAAAATTAATGTCAAATATGACTCTGAAACACTTATGTATAGTAAATGAAATTCTAGAATTCCAGTATTGAGTCTAATGACTCCAGATTTTGATTTTCATGCTTCTAATTATTTTTCTATTCTGTATAGTCAACCCAGCTATACTGCATTCACTAATTAAATAACAGAGACATGCACAGGAAAATCAATTATTAATTTAAAATATGAACAGTTCTTTTTCTTTTTCCTTTTCTTATCGAAGTATTCAGATTAATATTATAAGCTAGTAATTAGGTAGTGATGGAAGACAACTCATAATAAAATAAAAATAAATAATTAATTAACGATGAAATTCAAGTCAAACCCATGTTATTTCCTCATTTATATTATATTTTCCAAGGTCTCCCTAATACTTTTAACCGACCAATTAAATAAAGTAGATTATCAATCAAAATTTGAAAAAATCCTCTTCATTATTAAATTTTTTGACAAAAGAAAGTATTATTAACTGGTTAAATATGTTTTAGCAAAATTAAATACTTCCATTAGTGGTCAATATGATCTAATTCAATCTTTCATACTTTTAATTCACAAAAAATCATCCAAATGGAATTAGCTTAAAAAGATTATTCTAATGAAGTATAAGAATTCTCTTTCGATCTAAATTTTAGATAGAGTAAATCTTGATCATAAAAAGATAACTAAAATTATATATATGTCATAAAATTGTTTGAAGTTTAAGTAAACGCAAATAAGATGAAGATGACTCATTAGATTTGGTGGGAAAATTGATATATAATATGGTCAGTCAAGTCTAAGGAAGTTGCCTTTAGCTCAACCAAAACTGGAATCCATACATAGCTTTTGTAAAAGAGTTTCATAGTTGGAAATCAAAGTCCAATATTCATTCCACTTTACCAATAAGTCACCAACACAAAATCAAAGCAAAGTAAGCTAGCTAGCTAGCAAGCAAGCAAAATGGGGCGTCCCTACACTTTAGTCTTTTCCCATACCGTGATTGATGGCAAGCAAAGCAAATTCATTTAAGTTTCCACACAACAAAATTCTTGGGTCACACTCCTCAGGATTTGATATCACTTCTCCTTTACCCCATTTTGGACGTAACATAACATGCCAATCTTAACCCCACATGCATCAACTTTCTCCCCCTTTAGTCACTCTCAAGCTTCAACTACCCAATGAATACACCACAACAAATAAACCATAACCCTGCAAATGGAGAGTTCTCGGAACTTCGATACATCATATCACTCCAGATGTATATCATTTCATCCATTCGTTAAGTTGATAAAATCTTGATATATATAAATATTCAAATAAAGATCGTTAATGGTAGTATCTATATAAAATTTATCCAGTGATTAAAAATATGTATTACAGATGACGTGGTACGTCGGTTTCTCAAAGATCTTTTTTCTTTTTTAACTTTGAAAAAGTCTTGGTCCTTCTAGTAAACTCACCATTCTCATTTTTTACCATTTGTTCCCTCCTGTACTTTATATATATGTGAGCTGAAACCCTGAAGGAGATAGTACTACGCAAACGCATTCATTTCAGTCAAAGTTATGGATTGGTTTTCATGGCTATCAAAAACTGGCCTTGAGCCATCTCTTGTGTACGAGTATGGCCTTGCTTTTGCTCACAACGAGCTTGAAGAAGATGACATAGCTTACTTCAACCATGAGTTTCTGCAAAGCATGGGAATTTCCATAGCCAAGCACAGACTGGAGATTCTGAAGCTTGCAAGGAAAGAGAAAGGAGCTAGCTCTTCAAGGCCGATGTCCAGGCTTCTTGTTGCCATTAAGAGGACGAAGAGAAGTTTAGCAAGGTATCTGAGGACTTGGGTGCACCATGAAGAGTCTTCAGCTCTTGTTGTGGTTCCAAGGCCTGTGGGTTATGCAAACAGATGGAGAGGAGCAATGCTGAAGAGCAACAAGAAGTTGTTCATGGCCAAGCCACCTGCAGGGAGGCTGCTGCTCACAAATGGAACTCCTGTGGTTCCTGGACCTACTAGAGTTGATAGCTTCTCAAGTCCAGTCTTTTTGGATTACCAGAAAGAGGAGAAGTTTGATGATGATCATGATGATGGATATTGGTCAACTGGTGTTGAAGAGATCAGATGGGATACAATGTTTCAGGATCTCAAACCCACATGAATGGTTCTTCCATCTTTTTTCCTCTTCTTTTAAGTTATTATTTAATTGGGAAAATTTTCATTCACTTAATTTCCTCAAAAGATTGGCTTAAGTATCAAAAGGGGTGTTCTTTTTTTTTTTTTTTTTTCACAAAATTTGAAAGCAGGTGGTTGAGTCAGATTTTGAGGAAATGGATAAGGATTAATTTTCCCAATTTAATTGTAATGGTGAGAGATAGGTTTTTAGGGTTCTTCCACCAGAGTTTTTACTTTTATTCTTAGCAGATGTGTGATATAAAAGAATTATTTGATCTTTTGGTTAGTGGTGGGTCATGAAAGAGCCACACTTTGGCAGCAAGGGTCTGTTTCAGTAATCAGATCACTTGTCTCCTACTTTTGTATGCTCTAATCTTCTTTCTTTTGTAGACAAGAAAGGAAGCACTAATGATTTAGTGTATCCATGAAGAGATCAGATGATGTTGATGATCAGTGTTAGGCATATATATGGCTAGCTAGCTATATATGAAGACTCGTAGCAAGAAATTCTATCTGTTTTGGTGTTGCAAATACTCAGGGAATTGTACCATTAGTAGGTGTTTAATTGATTTCAGATTGTATGAAATTATGAAATACAAGGTCAGTGAATGTGAATCCATCTTTTCCTTTCAGTGGTTGTGACTCTTTTGATAGCTTTATTAGATTGAAGTATGAATAGCCGTTTAACAATATTAATGTTAGATGTTGGCTGCCAAAGAGTTGACCAAAGTTGAAAAACATAAAGCAGGAGAAGCTTCAACTTTATACGCCACCATAAATGAGAGTGGAGCTAAGCTTAAGCTATCTTCACATCTTTTTATGTGCATGTGCATCAACAAACTATTAAATGATATGATAAAATAAAAAAATTTCTGGACAGGATTCCAAGAACTTTTGTGGTGATGAATTTTTGTAATAAGTTTGGTACAATAGGCTTCTTGGAGACTCATATTAAGCAGGAATGAAATAGTGTTATTTAAAGTTCTCTTATTTATTTATTTATTTTTAATTTATATATATGTTATGGAAATGTGTAGTTTACAAAACTTTTGAGGTTAATTCCTATTGACCTGGCTTTTACAAATTGTAGAAAAAGATAAATAAATAAATAAACTGAAGCAAAGTAACAAATAAAGGGGAAGCTCAGACTTATTAATCAATTATTAAAATACCATTTACCAGTTCAAACGTACTACTACACATTCCTTCTTGTTCAGAACTAGACATCCTCATTGAAATACAACATCATGACATGTGATTACAAAAGAAATAGCATTACTTGCAGGCTAATACAGCAAAATTTAACTATGTATTCCAGAAATTGGCCATTGTTCAATGTACAACAGCCTACAATTGTAGCTCAAGCAAAACTGTACCTCGTATATATATTTATGTAGCTGATACAAGCCACTGTCTGGGAAGCAAAAAATAACGCTTATGGAGCACATTGGTACAAAATAGGCCTGCCCTGACGATAAAAACAATTTCCAGTAATCAGTGGCCTGAAGCTTGAGGCAGACGAAAAGAACCGCCGGCATAAAGCATTTGGTAGACTGGTCGTATTCTAATAGTCAAAATTATGCCCAAGATGGTGCCAAGTCCACAGACGCCAGCGAGAATCAGGAATGTGAGCCTGAAGCACTCGGCACCTAAGCAGGTGGAACTTTGTTGCTTGGCTGCCTCTGCATCATAGACATAACCCGCGAGCAGCCCGGAGAAAAGCAGTGCACCAATAGGATTTCCCAGCAGAACAAAATTATAAATGATACCGAAATTTTTCAAGCCAAAAAGCTCAGATGCAGTTGGAACCATCAAAGAGTATATAAATCCATAGCAGACTCCAAGTAGTGCAGTTGCAGCATAGAGGGTACCATTGAGAGCTGATGCATACAGGAGGAATGTGCAGATCATGATTACATGTGTGCAAGTAATCCAAACCGTCCGAGGAATGGATTTTGTTCTGCAGTTTAACATAATTTTGAATCAAATTAGACACGACTTCAAATGAAGTAAGAATATCACAATCTAACAAGAATAATATACAAGGTTCAAATCTCTAGAAACAACATGAGAAATGAAAAAAAAAATCTCATCTGGAGAGCAAAGGTGTAAGTTAAAGAATCCATGAAGTAGAAGAATTTCAAATTGTAATGTGAAATCTTGTTAGGCATGCTAGAAGGAGAAGTCCTATTCATGTTTGGTATTTTTCAGCAAAACAAGAAAATATTTGCAACCTAGTATATTACTTCTTAAATCAAAGCAAACAAGTAATGACCTGACGAAGTGTTCAGAAAGGGCACCCGAGCCAAGACGTCCAGCAAAATTGAAAAAGCTGAATACACACAACAATGATGTAGTATCATCAACTCCTAATGCAACACCAATTTGAGCCAGATTGTTGAGAACTGTGACTCCAGCTCCAACCCCAAAAAAATATGTAAACCAAAGAAGCCAGAAATCAGCCTTCATAAAAGCTTCCCGTAACTTAAAATCCTCTCCCCTCCTTGGTCTCCTTTTCTTCTTCACCGCCCCCGCCCCAACAGCCAGAAGTGTTTCCACATCTGAGACATCACCATCATTCTCATAAAAGCTTCCAAGGTATGTAGCAGATGAAGATGGCGTTAACAGAGGATCTATTTGGGTTGACTTGCCCTCTTCTCGAACCAAACTATCTGAAGAACCTGCTGGTGTGATAGGTTTCTTGGTGCTTGCAGGGAAAAGGGTCATTTTGAGAGGAATTGCAAGAGGAGACAACATAAGGATGACCATTATAGCAACCAAAATGTAGGAAACCACATCACTTATAGTTATGACGTCACTTGTTATCGAAATTATAGTAACATAGATGGCAAGAAAAACACTTGCTGCTTGGGTGAAAACAAAATGGGCATGCACTGAAGAGTCTTCTCCAGAAGCTGGTGTACATGCCTGGATAAAGTACAGCATAACTAAACATATAAAAGGAATCCCAAGCGCCAGAAACAGCAAAAGTCTCGTAGCAGATTCATTAAGCACCATACTATATAACACAGTATATATGGCAGCACTAATCCCAACATAGCCTTTGAGGATACCAGCAACAGTGCCCCTACTAAGGGGGAAATTCCTCATGTTAGTTACTAGCACTGCCGTGCCAAACCATGCATTGCTATTAGTGCCAACAACAAGCGCAAGAAATAACTGCAAAAGCATCAGATAAAAAGGATTATAAGTAATCCAGCAGAATGACACAACAAACAAAGAACTAGGCCTTAAAGCTAGTAAGCCTCAGAACAAAAGGGTTTCAAATGAACTAATGCCCATCTATAGACACGGAACTTCATCATTGCCAACATTCAATTAAGTGCAGACATCTTTTAGATTTTTGCCGATAATATGTTATATGACTCATAAGCTCAACAAAAGGAGGAAAAAAATAAAAAATCTGCGGTCTAGAAATTCTGAGATGCTTACATGTATATATTGTGTTGTGTGCGGATGTATATGAAAGACTAGATTCCATAAACTCATTTTTACTTGATGCTTAAACCAAGCCATTTTTAACTCCCTTTCCCATCAAGGTACAAAGAAATGAGATGAGAAAATATTACTTCCCTTAATTAAAAAATTTATATCTTTTGAAAAAATTCAACTTCAAATACACTGGTGCATTATATGTACGTGGGTATGGATGCATAAGAAACGCTTGATTCCCTAATCTCCTTTTCACTCAGCTTGTAAACCAAGCCATCTCTAATTCCATTACCATCAATGTACAAAGAACTGAGATGAAGATTATTACTTTACACCCACTGGTTCAAACAACGCTTTCCAAAAATCTGGTAAATTTATAGCTTGCATGCATGATACGTAATAACTATATGAAAAATTGAATGCAGGCTAAGACCAAAAACATTTTTTCTCCGTTCTTTCTTCTATTTACATCCACACTTATCTAATCTCAGCCAGGTTATCAGTGGGAAAGAACAAAATTTCTTGATTGTCTAACTAGATGAAGTTCCATACAATATAATCCAACCATTCTGTTAAAAGGAAATGTTCCTTTGTTCAAGATTGGAAGAATGCATAAACCACATGCTCTGATTATAACCTGAACAGAATGTGACGAGGAACAAAATAAAGCTTGCTTCTGTACACATGCATTGACTAGATAATATGTCAGACCATACAACAACCCCAATGTTGTGCAAAATGTTAATCAAAGCAAAGATTCAAAATACTGCAGAATCAACGAGACAAAGATATTCCACGAACTGACTTATTATTCTTACAACAAAATAAAATTGGATTTGATTACAAGGAATTTTTTCCATAATTCTGTGCTATGATCTCACCATATCCATGATGACGTTTAAAACAGACACCCTTGGCAACCACTTACTTGAATATTCAGTTGCATCAATTTCTATGTATGACCTTCCTCTGTTTGAGGAGGAAAATCAGTATGTGCAAATAGTTGCTGGTAGTTCTTCACCATATCAAAGAAAAAGCTTCCAATCCAAGGCATTAGAAGAAATTTTCAATGTTTTAGATGCAGGCACTGGATGCTTCTGATGCAAGAGCTATACATGCTAACATACTACTTTCTCCAGGACCTTTTAAACGATGCCATAAATTTTATATAGTCACTTTGAGGTTTTAACCATATCTTTGTTTCTTTGGCACCATGTTGGACCGATACATAAAGATGGCTGAAATTAGGTGCTTGTAACCCATAAAGATAACTTGCTTAAAAATTATTTCTTGTACCATTTGCTTCCTCAATCTCATCTCCATTGTTCCCAGGCCCTACAAGCATTTTTACATACCCTCTGCTTTACATAGTTTAACGTATGCAATGAACTCAATCATACCCATCAACCTTAGACATCCAAAATCTCCTGCATCCTCCTGATTAGCACCAGTAACCAGCAAAAGAACAAAAGCATTCACTATATTTCAAGTGGCAGCTAAATTGACTGGTTTATCTTGTTCATACTTCTCATTGAAAAATTTTGCAAAGGACTTATCTCCCTAACAATTTTCTTCACAATACGTTCACAATGATTTCAATACTCTGCTTGAACAATTTTATGCCCAAGTCCAAGAAATTTAGTTTCCATGCCCAAAACAATGGCCTTTCCTAAAAAACTTTGTTTATATAGTATACTTTCTGTTGCCAAAAACCTTCCACTGACATTATACGGATACTACTTGTCTTTCAAGCTAGAAGATTAAATACTACAGAAACTCTAGCCATGCTTGGCATGGCAAGATTAAATTTTCCATCTGTCCAGAAACTTCTCACGTAGTTGCTGACACATTGGAGTCACAGACTAACAAAAATCACATTATAATTTAGAAGTTCTAGAAAGCGAGGGAAAAGAGCTAGCACATTAAATTTAAAAAATTCTTCATCCAAGTTGAAGTCATGTGACTACTTGAAAACTTAATTTGCATCCTCAAACATTACAGAACTCCTTAAGCCAAGCAAACTTAGTACTATCATCATAAGATTAAATCATGATATGATGATGGTGATGTAGTACAGTTTGAGCCAAAATATTATTTTAATTTGAATTTTTATTATTTTAGGAAGTACAAATATTATTTCTTGTTTAATTAAGTCTTTTAGTACTTTAGGGGATTAAATATTATAAGAATTTGACTTCATTTTATTTCTATTGTTTAGTTAACTTGTTTTACAAGAATTAGGATTCCTCAGTTACAAATAGGCTTGCCATCATTCATTATTTTCAATAAACTATTAAAAATATTTGGAAAATTTCCCTTTGGGAGTTCTTTTTTTGTATGTCTCAGAAGTATAAGTCAGATGGAGTGGGCAACCATAAAAGCTAATCATAAGCAATGTTTTGAAGAAGAAAATTTTCTAATTAAATTTCAAGAGGTTTTTGGTAGAACTTATTCACCATTAAAACTAAAATGACCACTGCATTAACAAATCCATACACAGAGTAATAGACCGAAACACAAACTCAAAAGCATTGCTTCAATACTCTTAACAGAGCTAAGCAAATACGAAGATGCTAGGTCTTGGGAAATTCAATTGTGGGCTCTCCAAAATTTCCAGGCCAGATTTATCAAACAGACTTGGACCAAAATCAAGTTAAAGACACTTACACAAACACCTAACAGGACATAGGTTGAGAAACAAGCATGTTAATTACCACTAAATCTGTAGAGTTTAAGAATTCCCCAAATCTATTATTCTACACTAAAAGCATAGGAATGAGACAGGTCCTTCAAGAAAAATTAAGATTCCACTGATTTGTCTCTTGCCAGTCAGCCGACAAATGCTCTATTTTCACAATGCTACTTGAGCATTTGGATTAAACTTTAAGCAAAAGCAGAATCTCTAACTCAGAGACAACTTTCTCTGACGAGCATACCTAATTTATATCAAGCTTAAGTTGCTTGTATTGACTCAGTAGAAACTAAATAATCCAAATTTGCAGAAACTGGTATGATCTTGCAGATATGAGAAAATTCCTGTGATCAATCAATCATCATCCAATCCTAGAGACGGTAAGCAAGAATTCTTCAAAATTTTGCTTAACTAGCACCCAAAAATAAAATAAAATAAAATAAAATAAAAAATAAATAAATAAAACGCAGCAAGCCCAAATAATCAAGAAAATAATTATTCCTTTCAAAGCTAAATCACCATAACTAGTTCCAAGCAATCAACCCAAGTGGGAATTCAAACAATCTAGCAAAACAAACAATACCAATCGAGTAAAAACAATTTCAATCAAACCCAATCCATCCACATATGGTAAGTAAGATTTTCACTTTATTCCACATACTAACCCACGAGCCACTAATCTGATACAACCCTTTATGCATATAAGCACAAATATGAATTATGATACAGAAGTTCGATAGATAACTTACCGCCCAGTAAGGCATGCCAGTAACAGTCTGGCTGACAGCAAGCCAGAGAACACCATAACCCAGGAAACAGAAAACAACACCAACAAGAAGCACAGCCCAAGGTGGGAACTTGTTGCAGGCGATACCAGGAAGCAAACCCACGTTCTCTCCAATATCATTTGCCACTCCAAGAATGGTGATCTGCTGCTGGTTGAACCCCAGCACTGATTTCAATGCAGTTGAGAATAAAGGGAAGTTGTAAGCATTTCCGGCTGATATCTCCACCCACACAGCTGCTGCTAACCCCACCCACGGGGGCCTGCTCCCTGCCTTCAGCATTTGGTTCCTCATTCTACGAAGCAAAGAACATAACAATGAATGAGTGAGAGAATAGGAAAGTTGAGATTTTGAAGCTGAAAGGTCGCAGCTTGAACTTGTGACGTGCTATTGGCGTTCTGCTGATGGATGGAATATGGACGGATTGATGCTGACAAGCAACCGATCAGACCAAACTAAACAAAACAAAACACAACAATATATAGTTTAATGCAAGATCATAGCAAAGCATGCATATACAAGATCCTGAAAAAACTATCCATGTTTGAGTGTGTGTGCTTTGTTTGTGTTTCTGTCTTTATTCGTTTAATAGTTTTCTTTTGTTGAATTGTCGAACTGTTGATGAAAGGATGCAGGCAATTTGGCAATAAATGGAAAAGAAAGATAATATAAATAAATAAATAATTAATTAAGCCGCTTGTTTTTTTGTTTTTTTGTTCTTTTTTCTCCTTTGTCTCCAATGATCAGAATTGGAGCTTGTATGATTGTGTACAAATAAGTGTCATTGCCTTGTGTATTATTTCAAAGCAATTGCATGCACGTATGTATAAGGGTAATGGCAAAAATAATCAAAATTAAGGGATTTTATTTAGATTTAATCTATTTTTAAAAAAATTTATATGTTGATTTTTTAAGCAATCGAAATCCTCAATCAGACACCGTCAAATACATCATGTGGGACACTTGGATCAGATGAGATCATTTGATACTAAACAGAACTAAATTTGACATCGAGCAAATAATCATAATCTGAAAGGTTTTTGGAAGCTATGAAATTCATTTTTTTAAGGTTACAATCACATGGCTCTCTTAATTTGTCCAAATTTTATATGCACTATCTACGATCTTACAAATTAATTTTCTGTTTATCTTTGTCAACTTTTCAATAACAATAATCAATTAATTAAGTTGAGATTTTAAAATCTCTTACAAATCTATGATAGCTCTGACATCACGATGTGGGCTTTTTGGTTTTTGAATGGACATAAGAACAAAAGATTAGAATATTATTACAGGTTTGATTTTAAAATGTTAGCATATAGTTAATTAAATTCTGAGGCATATGGAGGACGTATAAGACATTAAAAAAAAAGGAAAATAGCTATTTAATTGATCTCTAATTTTTTTTTAAGAAAAGGTTAATCTCATTTAATTATTTTTTTAATTATCGGGAAAAATTTTAATCCAAAGATTTCAGAAAAACTATCTGCAACTAACATTATACAAAAGTTCGGTGGATGAAGAAGTACAATAATTTTATTGAAGTTTGACTAAGCTAACTGAAGGTCAATGAAGGTCAACTGAAGGTCGATGAAGAAGCACAATAATTTTGTCAAAGTGAATTTTTTTTTTTTAAACAGTCTTTAACATTGCATAATTCCAGACAAAATTACATCTATCGAAAATATATCTATCAATTTGTCGAATATTATATATAAATATGATATCTAAATTTATTGTAATATGATTATTTTATGATCCTTTCGGAATAATTTTTATTTAAGATTATAATAAATGGATTAAAAATTTAAACCATTATATAGAAAAATATCAAATTAAAAGATCCAAACTTCATAAATGACTATTTTCGAGTTTTATGCATCATTTTCAAATATTGATGTCAAAAGTGAATATTAAAAATGAATTGTGAAGCACATTGCAAGAAATAAAAGGACCCGTTATTAATAAAAGGTCAATTCATTTTGATTGAATTTGTTAGGTGAATTTGGATGTGTTGGCATAAATCCAATTAATAGAGTTTCACTTTCAAAACTATAAGCTTTGAATTCTCGTTGGAAAACAGAAATTCAAGAAACAAAAATTCTTCATTGGTAAGTGCATGGACACCTCTAAGATTTGGATATAATACAAACTCACTCCGATGTTTAGAATATTACTAAACGCTCGCAAAATTTGGATGAAAAAACATAAACGTCCCTGGATCTAGAGAACATTTTAATAGAGATTTTGTTTATAGAGACTTTTTTATCTCAATTTGTCTTATTTAAAAATCAATAAAACAATGAATATTCTTATTTATATTAATGAAAAGTTATAAAAAAAATTAATCAAACAAAATAAAATATCAAAAAAGCGAATATCTTACATTACAAAAACATTATTTTTAAGCTAAAAGGAAAATTATATATTAAATTTGATACATAATATTATTAAATAAGTAATATATTAACTTTTTAATTTTTTTATTGTTTTTAAATCTAAACATTGTCTTTAATTTTATTAATAGGTAAGAACCTTTTCATTAGAATCTAACAAAGTCATATTCTCTTAATAAGAATATTTATTATTATTTTATTAATTTTTGAATAAGATAAATATAGATAAAAAAAATTTTTTTAAAAAGTTATCCGAATTTATAGATGTTTATGTTACTTTACCTAAAATTTAAGGGTGTCTATTACTATTGAAAATATTGGAGAGAGTTGACTTTATTAAAACTTCGAGGGTGTCTATGGATTACCCCTCACAATAAATGATAGCTTATGTGGGTGGATCGGTTCCAATTCGCTTTAATTTATTAAGCAATTTAGAGGGCATTCTAGCTTTCACGTTATAACATTGAATGAGTTTAAGTGGTTAGGTAGGATCCAATTGAAGGCTAGAATTCACATGCTAATCTCAATCGAACTCAAGAAAACAACAAATAAAAGAGGAAAAATTATATATATACTTCGTACGAACAATTAATTTGATACCTCCTCAATGAGGCCAAGGGCAATGTTAATAAAAAAAAAAAATTAAAAAAAAAAAAAGAAGAAAGTGACATTTTGTTTTCCTCTTTCATGAAACATGTGAGTCAAGAGTGATTTATGATAACTTTTCAAACATCGGGGATTATTAAGAAATTGTAACACACGATTAAGTAATTATGAATATTAAATAAGTAACTATTATTTTTATGAGATAATTGTGTGGATAACCAAATTCAGATATGATAGTCTAAAATTTAGTCCAATCCTAATTAACAATTTTCTATTTCCTAATCAACTATCAGGATGACGAGTGTCTCACTTAAATTTTGTATGAATTGATGAGTGATTTATCTGTCAGTCATTACGGGATGACAGGTGTAACACCCTTCAACTTTCATCAATCTGACAAAAGTAAAGTATACTTTAATACTTGTTATATTTAATTAAGAATATATTTTTGTCCTTCATATTGAATTTAGTTAGGCAATAAAAAAATGCTTAAAATCAAAATAACTGCTTAACTTGGTTATCTCTTATAATTTTTTATATTTTTGCAGTGTATTATGATCATCTAACTATTTATGTTAACATCATTTGTTTCTAATAAGAGTTTAGGCCTTAATCTTTCATAAACGGTTGCATGTCAATCTTGGAACACATGCAACTATCTAACCTTGGAGTATATACAATGCATATATACTTATATGATATTCTAAGATTGGACGACTTCATTTACAAAACCTTTATAAAGTATATGTTAATGTTAATCAAAGTTTAGATGATGTATTAAGTGTTACATTAACTTGGAAAATAAATATTTTAGATGATAAGTTTTGACTCACAAGACATCCCAACATGAGTCAATTGACATCAACTCTCGAACATATAATCGAATACCAAAGTAACACTTGTATACAAATGGACATCCAACAACAAAGCAAGCTTGAATGATTGCTTTCTTAATTTACTTTTGAGTGGTCTCTTCATTGTTTGTATAATAAGTCATGTACAATTGCTATTCGTCCATCTTTGCCATTTGTGAAGCTATTGTGCCAAGTCAAAAGTAACAAAGTCACGTTCGTACATATCATTCAATAATGTCAAAACCTTATTGTCCTTAAATGAAATGAGATAATGCCATGTGAGGTCCATATCGAAGCAGCTGTACATCCACTGCCCATTACAAATTGTTACCAATTTGGCTTCCAAAACTAACTATTTGTACCAACCCTTTCTACACATTTAGGTAAGGCAAAATATCTTGTAGTGTAGAGGGCTTCCAAAAATTTGCTTATACAAAAAGAAGAGATGATTTCTTCTACCTACTAAAACAATATCAAAAAGGTCGAGTTATCCTTTTATCTTGAGTAATATTGTTTTCGTAAAATCTGAACCTCGATTTTTATTAAAACTAATAAGATAATCAATTTGGTATAAATATCGTAAAGTTTAAATGATATGATAAATAATATAAAAATAAGTAATCTTAACGTATGTCCTAAAGGTACATGTTAAGCTCTCAAAATTTATGTTTTTTCATTTATTTCAATCATTGATCTATCTTAAAAATTATGTTAAAAATAAATAAAAATATAAAGTTTTGAGAACTTAAAGATAGACCCTTAAAACACACACACAAGACTTTCCATCATAAAATATTAAATTGATTACTGTTTCAGTGAGAAAAAGGACTTGGGAATATTACGCATGGAATAAGAATATGATGAAGTATTGGGCTCAAAGAATGTTTGACTTCCAATGAATCCAATGTCTAATTGGACTCTCTAAAACCAATTGGGCATGCTTTGAATCTTTATTGGTTTCAGCTTTAGCTTTTTCCAACTCGGAGCCCCTTCTTCGATTAAGAAATAAGGGTTAATATTATATTATCGGTTCAACAACTTGTTTGATATAATATAAAAGAAAAAATTAAAGGTAAAAAGAAATATAATTATTTTTTTTAATTTCAAAACCATACATCATTTTTAGGATTCATGAAGAAAGTGTTCTTGAAAAAAGTTGTACTAATGCATCTCGCCATCAAACTAAAAGAACCTCATTTCGTGTTATACCCTGTTTAAAATTTTTAAGATATTAATTTTCTTATAATTAAACCATACTAAATCTCCCAAATAATCTTAATCTATTTATCTTGGTATGCAAACACTCCACCAACTTCATCAACTCTAATCTTTTATTCTTTTTTATCACTTCTTTATCTTTTTCTTAATCAATTCATATCCTGTTTTTATTATTAAAGATTCACACTTTCATCTTTGAATTTGGTGTTGAACTTGCTTGCATAATTTGTTAATTACTAATAATCTTGTGTGTTATTTTATCTCGTTTGTTTGTTTCTAATAATCTTTAAATCCTTAAAATCATAGATTTAAATTAGAAATTGGTGATTAAAATTTAGGGTTTAAAAAATGTTTATATAGAAGAAAATTAAAGATAAAGTTTTGTGAATTTGTCTTATATTTGTAAGTAATTTCTTATAGGGATAGATTTATAATTAGAAAACCTTTTAAAAAGTGGAGTTCATTTAGGTTGATAATTGGTTGAAAAAGAACTACTCTTTAAAATTCAGTTGAGCCCAAATATGAAGCCCAATCCAGCAGCTCCACAAAGAAAATATTCGAGGATAATCATGACCACGAATATAAAATCAATTTACTATCTTCATGAAGATATTATCAGTACTTTTACAGAAAAAAAAAAAATATAAAATTGTATGTTCTCATAGATTCATAAATTAATTATTATATAAATTTATATAAATAAATAAGGATAATTATAAAAAATAATCAAAATTAAGGGGGTCTTTCAAAAAATAATCAACCCCATCAATCAATATAATTTGTCTAATTATTCCTTATTAGAGGTTTAAATATTCAAGTTAAGCTCACACCTACAAGCTTAAACTTTTGAGAGAGTGACAAACTTAACATTCCTAGTTGTTATAACAAAAACACCCTTCAATCTAACTGTGACTGTTCTTCAACTATTCGATGAGTCTATTGACTATTCAACAACTTTTTGATAACTGTTTGACGAGTAGAACAAATTTTCGGTGTTTATTCGACGAGTTTAGTGATTGTCTGATGCCTATCCGGCTAGTCAATAATTGTTCGATGATTGTCTACCGGTTGAAAGTTTTAGAGTATCAGAAAAGTTAATAAAATCATAGAAAACATCAGGGTTGGTTATTTTTAGTAAGACTCCCTATTTTTGAGTCATTTCCATAATTTCCCAATAAATAAATTATTAAACCTACACCATAACTTCTACTAGCGTCTACTTTTATTTTAAAGAGAAACTTAAATAAAAAATCTTAAAAATATAAAATTTCAACTTCTTACTTCTTTTATGCGAAATTGTATTATTTAAACAAAGACAATAATTTGTGTCATTGTATCTGACATATATTAGGCTAAAGAGTACAGATGAATGGAGTAAGATAAGATGTTAGCATTCAATAATTGGCTTTACATTCATTCACGTAAATTAATAATTAATAATTGATAATATTATTAATAACTAATAATTGATAATATTATCTACATCAATAATGCAGATTCTATAAGCCACAGCCACATATAAAGCCGGGTATTAAATTTTAATTAATTTATCTTGTGCATGTCTATGCAGACATGCTCAATTATTTAAGGAAAAAACATTTTCATCTCCCCTGATCTTTGCTTGAAAATCAATCTCCTCCCTTGTAGTTTGGGAAACAACACTAACCTCCTTGTTGCTCGTGACGGTCGGTTAACAATAACCGAAGAAAAGTTAATATTGAAATTTTAATAGCAAATGAGAAAAAAAACATATTTTAACTTTAAAAAATTTAGAAAATGAAAATATAGATGGAGATAATAGGAAAATAGTCTTACGAGAGGGTTGTAATAAAATATCATACTCATATCCCTAAAGGAGATTTATGGAGTTCAGATTCAACGAACTCCTAAAATTAATATCTAGGACAACCACAATCAAATCTTTAACTTAATAAGATTTATTTGTTAAATTTGGGTAAAAAAATAAAAATATTTTGTGGGGAGATATCATAAGTAAGAAGTATTTCTGAATTTGTAATAGTCAAATATAGTCAAAAGTTAAAATTCAAAATTGGTCAATAGTTAAAATTAATGGATTATTCTAACAAAAGCAACAGGAGAGGTCATTGATACTTTTAAAAGTATAGAGGAGGTTGTCGATTATTAATCAAACATCAGGGAAGGTAAGAAAATTATCCCTCCTTGATTTAAGTAGATTTGAAACTAATAATATGCTTGTTTAGATTAAATTAATATAGATTATTGAAGAACATGTCAGGGTAATTGTCAGAATTATTGAAATCAAGAATAATAGCTCAAAGGTGTCCTAGATTGATAAAGCAAAAGAGTGGTGAAGGCATTCATGTGTCTCCTATCCTGGGACATGGGGAGCCCTTCATTGGTTTTTTTTTTTGACCCATGATTGAGGGACAGCTAGCTTTGTTGTGGGTAACAAGTGGCAACATTTTATCAAAAACCCTAACCCTAGTTGTTGTTCTTGTTGTTAATAGCAAAACCAAAATTAATTAATTTTCCTCTAATCATGGCTATCGCCTTTCGCCTTGATTTTAGGCTCTTGACTCACCCTCTATGGATGAAGCTTACGAAGGAACCCTTGGGTTTTCGGAGCATTAGATTCTCACCAATATTTGCATTACTCAAGCTTCGTGCCTCTATATTATTATACATCAATCAAATTTTACCGTATTTTAACTTTTTTTTTTTCAAATGATCTCCTAGAGTCTATTGGAAACTTCTCCTAGATTTGGTCTTATAATTTATTTCTCACAAGGTTTTTTTTTTAGAACCTTTTTTTTTT